>OY740784.1:81150684-81438184 GCA_963514005.1 Raja brachyura
TTTGTAATCTAGGTGAAAGTAGATCGTGAAATTTTTTATAAAATTCTGCACTCAGGCCATCGGGGCCCGCTGTTTTACCATTTTTTAACGATCCAATTGATTCTTCGATATCTATTACAGATATTTCAGCATTTAATAATTGCCTACTCTCAAAATTTAACTTATTAAAATGACATTTTTCTAGAAATGTTTCCATTTCATCTGTTTGCCCTGTTAATTTAGATGAATAAAGATTTTGATAATATTGTAAAAATGTATCATTAATGTCTTTTGGTATAGTCAACGTATTTCCCTGCGCCGATCTAATACTATGTATAGTTTTTTCATCGTCTAATCTTCTGAGTTGTCGTGCTAATAATTTTTGAGGTTTATCACCGAATTCAAAATGAACTTGTTTAGTTTGTTGGTATAATTTTATCACTTGGTCCGCATAAATTTTATTTAATCTATATTTTAATATTGCAATTTTATTACTCAACTCTTTTGAAGGGTGTATTATATTTTCACTATCTAATTGGTTTATCTCTTTTTCTAACTTTTGCTCCATCTTTCGATTTTCTTTATTAAAATGAGCTTGTGCTGATATTATTGCACCACGCATAAATGCTTTAAATGTGTCCCATAATAGTAATGAGGAAGTCTCAGGTTTATCGTTAGTTTCAAAAAATAATTTAATCTGTTTCTCCACATAGTTACAGCAGTCTTTATCCTTTAATATCTGTGTATTGAATCTCCAAATATTAGTTTTATTAACCATATCTTTTAATTTTATCTTAAATGTTAAAGGGGCATGATCTGAGATAATAATATTATGATACTTTGCATCATATGTAAAGGGGAGTAGTTTTGAGTCTACTAAGAAATAATCAATCCTCGAATATGTTCCAAATACCGGCGAGAAAAATGAATATTCCCGTCCGGTAGGATTATCCAATCTCCAAATATCTTTAACATTCAATGTCTTACTAAAGGAGTTTATAAGCTTGCTTGATTTAGAGAGAGCCTTAATTTTTGTAGAAGATCTATCCAGATAATTATCTAAAGTACAATTAAAATCACCTCCAATTATTAAATTATATTGGGTGGATATAGGAATACTATTAAATATTTTCTTAAAAAATAGTGGATTATCAAAATTAGGTGCATATATATTCATAAGAATTACTTTTTTTGAATGTAGTTCCCCTGTAATTATTAAATATCTACCCTCCTTATCCTCTATTAATGAATTAAGTTTAAAAGGTATACCTTTACGAATAATTATTGCAACTCCTCTAGATTTGTGTATAAACGAAGAGTGATATACTTTTGAAATCCATTTCGCGGTTAATCTATATTGAGCATCTTTTTTAAGATGTGTCTCTTGAAGAAACATAACTCCAGATTTCAATCTATTCAACTGAGCTAGTACCTTTCCCCTTTTAATTGGTTCATTGATTCCTTTAACATTCCAACTACAGAAGGTGATTCCATCATCTCCATTCCTTACATTCATATCCTGCATTTTATTGTTAGGGTGGCTTTTTTTGGAGTAGCCTTCTTGGCTCCTCCAGCCCGACACTACACCCCAACTTCAATCCGATGCGAATTTCCAATTCCGTTAAACCATATTCATTTAATCTGATTATATAAAATAGATAAAAGTCATGATTATATAATATATAATATAATATCAAGTATGTGTTATGCAAAAAATAACAAAAATAATAACAAATGTGAATATAAAAAAAGTAAAGGGTGAAAAAAAGGTGATCAGAAAAAAAAGAAACTACACTTATATAATGTGTAGTGAGTGCAAGTGAAAGCCACACTAACATGGCTACTAATCTAACGACTTCCGTATTAAAAAAAAAAGATGTTAAATATTCCAGCTCTTATTTGAAATACAGTGTATATTGGGGTGGGGGTGCTAACTTTATTTTCTTAATAAATTTTTCTATTATTCATATTACTAATTTTTAGTTGTTAATCTCAGCTATAATTATTATCATAATTAGTAATACTATATAAGGGGAGTAAGGGAAATCAAACCAATTAGTAATTAATAATTAATAATTAAAAATTACAAATTAGTATTTATTAATTAATTAGTAAACATTATAAAACTACAAATCGATGTCCATTATTCCGCCTTTTTCTCAGTAAATGATTCACAGCCACAGGTCCATAAAGTTCATTCATCCACTACCCAGTTGGGTCTACTCCTTCTTCCACAGCGTCTCCTTCTTCTCCTTCTTCTCTTTCTTCTGCCTCCTTCAGTATTTTCCGAGCAAATTCCAGTGCCGCTGTATGTTTGGTGAAACGAAGATCCTTATTCTCGTAGGTAACTCTAAGTATTGCCGGGTACACCAAACCATATCTGATCTCCTTTATTCCTTTTATGTCTCTCAAGATGCGTCTTGTTTCTGTAAATAGAGCTCTTCTTTTAGCCACTTCGGCCGGGTAGTCTCTGAAGATACTGATGTTATCTCCTTCGTATTTCAGATTTCTTTTTCTTATGATTATCTTCATCATATCCTCAAAGACACTGTCATAAACCACCTTTACAATTACTTGTCTTGGTGGTGCACCCCTCCTAGGGACCGGTCTTAAAGCCCTGTGGGCACGGCCCAACAGGGGTTCTTCATCCAAATCCAAAATGTCCTTTAGGAGTTTTGCAAAGAATTTACGTGGGTCATAGTTTCCTTCGCGTCCCTCAGACAGACCTACTATGCGCAAATTCTTACGTCTTTGGCGCCCCTCCAAATCAATACATTTCTCATTAATTTTACGTAATAATTCAGAGAGGCGTTTGTTCTCTTCGTTTATCTTCTCATTCTCTCTCGCAGTTGTTAGAGCAGCATCAGTTAATTCTTTAATCGTATCATTTTGTTGATCCAGTACAGTTGACATAGGGCTTAACCTCGCCTCTATTTTCGCATCCATCATCTCTTCCATCAATCGCTCCATCCCAGCAATCTTATCAGTTGCCTCGATCAGTTGATTGTGTATGTCCTCCTCAATTTCTGTTTTCCAATCCAACATCATGGTTTTTACCATTTCTTTAACTTCTCTTGTTAATTCATCTTTGATATTTCGAATATCCATTTTTAAGGCCTTCATTTCATCCTTAGTTTCTTTATAATCTTTCTTCATTTCTGTTTGTGTTTCCTTCAGCATTTTCTTCATATCTGCCAGTAAAGACTTTTTAAAATCTTCCATTTCAGCTTTTCTTTGTGAAATCTCTTCTTGGGAGGCAGCCTGTCCCGAGCCTGAAGCTTTGGTAGGGCCTGCCTCCCTTCTGGAACTTTTCTTCGGCTGTGTGGGGGAGGAGGGATTCATTTTAAATTTCTTACCGGAGTCGCTAAAGTCGCGCGCCTGATGACGTCACGCAGCTTACAATCGCACCCGGAGCCGTTTAAAATCGATCTCCTACGGTAAGTAGTGTTAGCAGCCTCCTCTAACCCCGTTTTTTTTCCAGATTTTTTAAGAGCTGGTCTGGCACTGTTCTCTCCTAGAACATGGCGCCACCGGAAGTCCAGCACTAAGAATTTTAACCGATCTGAAGATCAAAAGATTTTGACTCCGAGAACAACCAGGGGCTGCACAGCAGCACCATTGCTGCCATACAGCACCAAAGACCTGACTGCTGGTGCTATCTGTCCGGAGTTTGTATGTTCTTCCCGTTACCGTGTGGGTTTTCTCCGAGGGCTCCGCTTTCCGCCCACAATCCAAAGACGTACAGGTTTGTAGGTTAATTTGATTTGGTAAAATTGTAAAGTGTCCCTACTGTGTAGAATAGTGCATTGTATGTGCTATTGTCTAAAGTAAAGTCTAACCACATTTGTAGAATGTTATATGAACCACATTTTGGAACCATGTTATTTAAGGCACCTTCTCTTAGGCAGCATTCCCCGTTTATAGCAAGATCCGTGACCCCCTACAACCTCAAACACAGACTCACACACATACCTGGACTGCTTTTCCCTTGGAGATCAGAGTCAGGGTCAATCTCATTGGACCATTCTAATCCTGATTAGTATGACTAATCTAAGGATCATGCTGCCTTAGGAATGCCACCCATACTCAAGGAAAGAAGATTTAATCTGTGGTCTAAAGGAGTGGGAAGAGTGGGGATGAGCATTTGTCCGCTTTGCCCAAATTGCGGCTACTCAGAGACTGCAGACCATACTGAGGCTGAGACTAGTTCCCAGAATGCGGGAACTCCTCGTGACCATGAAGGAGACTCACCAGAGACCATCAGTGAACATGTGGCAACCATGTGGCGAGCGCAGAGTCTCCTGCACTCGCTTAAAAAGTCGCCCAAGTGGGGCAGGCCCATTATTCTCACTGATCGCCTTGACGTTCCTTCCTCTGGAAGCCCGCCCTTTCCTTCTGAGGCTTCTTTGATGATCATGACTTTTGTCAGCCCCATTTTTTGCAAAACCCTCTGACCCCTTGAGAGCTTTCTCTCTTTCCATCCCTCTCTCTCTCCCTCTCCCTCTCACACAGACACACACACACTATCCTCGCCTTTGCAGTGCCTTTTAATTCAGCAGCAATAATTCCATTTTGCTGGAAGAGTGGCTTCCAGACATCATACCTGTAAGGCTAACTACGAGTAACTGTGGGAGCCTTCAGCTCATCGATAGAGAACAGAGCACTGAAACTAACACTGTCACTGAAATCCAACTGCACCCTTCTTGCAACCTCACCATGAAAAACCTCCATCTTGTACAACTATGACAACCAGCCTCAGGGAAACCCACAATGTTGTTTTTATTCCACTAAATAATAGCAATACAATTTCTAGCCCAGTGTTTTTATTCGCAATGATTCTTGAAAGTATAGAATCATAGAAGGTACTTTTTAAGGAATACGGATCTTTCTGAACAGACCTGACCTTCTTTCAGAACCCTGGGACTGGAGTGGGTTTTGGTCATGGCTAGCGAAGAGGTTATTCACAGCATTGAGACTGAAGCAGCCCTTTTGAAGAAACATCCAGTTTAGCCTACTGCTCTATTCTTCAAAATCGCACAGTCACAACCAGACTCCTCAGCCCATCCAGACCCTGTTGGCCCATTTACACCAATACCATTTATTTACTCACTCATATTTCCATCAGCTCCCTCCAGATGTTACCACACACCTACACACTAAGAGAAATTTACAGCAGCCAATTAACTTACCAACTATTGGGATGTGAGATGAAGTTCTAGAACCTAGAGGAAGGTTTAGGTTTAGTTTATTAGTATTACATATGTTGTGGTACAGTGAAAAGATGTGTTTTGCATTCTATTCAAACAGATTATGGTTCAATAGTTCAATAGTGCTTTATTGTCACGTGCAAACATACAGTGGTATTCTTTTATTACAGAATTAAGTAATTACCTTACCTAAGCACAATCTCTGATTAGTAAAGTGTACAGAAATAAGTAACTGAGACTGCATGCAAGAGGCGCCATGTTTTGGCGCCATTTTCAAAGCCCAGTCCGCGCTCCAGGTCTTTTGAGCAGCCCCCCAATCCAGGGAAGCCCCAGGTTTCTGCAAGGCCTCCAGCCATTGCTTTCCTGGACGTCTGGATCATCCTGTGAACTGACGTCCCTCACCTCGCCCATCCACCTTTGTGCCCCAGGGGTGCCTCCTGCAGCAGATGTTGAGTGCACGGAAGGCAAGACCCCGGTACACTGAGAATCGATTCTGTAAAGATCATGTCCACGATGTCTCCGGATGCATGGAATTTACACCGTGAGTTGAGGAGTATTTTCTCAGCTTTCTGAAGGAGTTAGTTGAGGAGGACTCTTGTAATGACTGTCAAAGTGACAGATTTCAGGGATCCACTCTGCAGTATACTTTCTATCAGTAGGCTGCTGACACAGCTTCGTCTTTGCAGATCCATTATATTAACTCTTTGAGTCTGCAAAGTTCCTCTAGGAATGGAGAAAAGGGTTAACAGACATGGTTGATTTAAACTAGGGATAGAAAAATATAGCTTAGAAAGAAATAAGGTGTCAGCAGAAACCAGACTGCTAGTAGAATAGAAAGTAACGATATATAGAACAGAGATAAAAAGTAACAAACAGATAGAAACTTCAGTATAAGCCTTTGAAGTCAGGAGATGTTCCAAGATGCTCCTGGACTTTCTCGTGGGAATGTGGGCTTTATGTTATAATTAAAAAGAGGCAAAATGGTGAGAAAAGAGGGTGTGGCTATAATGTAATGAAATGTATAAAGATAGAATACATCCCGACCCTCGGTGTGCCTCTAGGGGACAGCAAAGGAGAGGCACCTATTCTGCAGAATATTATCTTAATAAAAACTTCTTTGCCTGACTTTGTCTCTAAAGCATTTGTGATTTTTTATATCACGCACACTCTGCAGTATTCTTTCTATCAGTAGGCTGCTGACACAGCTTTGTCTTTGCAGATCCATTGTATTAACTCTTTGACTGAGTCTGCGAAGTTCCTCGAGGAATGGCTCTGCGTAGTAGTAAGGTCTTGTACAAGTTATTTCAATATGAAGAATGAAGGGGAAAAATTGAATTTAAATTTTTTAATAGACATCCATTTTCCCTCTTAACAGGCTTTCATATTTATTAGAATTAGACACAAAATGCTGGAGTAACTCAGCGGGTTGGGTAGAATCTTTGGATTATGTGATGTTTCAGGTTGGGACTTCAGAATTAGTTTGAGGGGAGGGGTGGGGGTGGGGGAGGGTGGGGGGGGGGGGGGGGGGGGGGGGCGGAAGGACTGGAAGGAAGAAAAGACCAGGGAAAATCTGGGCCAGCAACAGAACGTTGAATTCTCTGATTTTAGGTAACCTACAAACATTTGCCTCCCTTGGCCCCTTCCTCCACTAAAAGTCAGTTAACCAGTTCCACAGTTTGCAACAATGTATCCTTCTTGGGGTCACACTGTCCCTAGCCAACAATCTGCCCATTGGGGAACCTGAGGTGTAGGAAATAACTGCAGATGCAGTCCCTTCTTCAAGGGTCTCGACTAGAAACATCACCCATTCCTTCTCTTTAGAGATGCTGCCTGGCCCGCTGAGTTACTCCACCATTTTATGTCTATAATCGAGGGAACCTGAGGTCATCTGTTGCCAGCCCTGATAGGTCTTGTTCTTTTCTTGCTTCCAGTTCCTCCATCCCCCAACCCTTCCCAACTATCAATCTGAAGAAGGGTCCCGACCCAAAACATCACCTAACCATTTTCTCCAGAGATGCTGCCTGACCTGCTGAGTTTCTCCAACATAATTTGTCTATCTTTGGTATCAACAACATCTGCAGTTCCTTTTTATTACATAAAAACTTAGCAGAAACTTTGATTATTGACACTGAATTGACAAAATTCTGAATACTCAATGACAGGCAAATATACGAAGAGACATCTAAAATTCAAAACAGTTTAAAACGATGAAATATTAACAAAATACTAAATGATTTATCTGTGCCTCTCTAAGGTCCCCCCTCCCACCACCATCAAGCCCCAATCCCCAGCCTCCTGCACTCCAGGGAAGACAATCTCTCCTTGTGACTAAAACCCCCCATTCCAGGAAGCATTCTGGAGGATCTCTTCTGCACTCCTTCTAATGCTACCCCATTCTTTTTATGGTGCCATGACCAGAATTGCACATAATATTCCAGGAGCGGCCAAACCAAGGTCTTATGCAGCTCCATATGATGTAATGACTCTTGTACTCAATACCCATGCTAAGTGCTTTCTTCACTATCAATCTTGTAATTCAACAATCCCCTGAACTCACAATGCCTATATCATTTTAGCTAGTATGTGTGGAAATTTGTGTTTTTTTATAGCAAACCCCTTGTTCAAGACTGCTATTAATTTGAGTACAATGATATCCATATTATTATAACTATAAAACTCTGATTTTGGATGTGTGTTTATCTATTTATTTGCGTGCGATCACATCTTCTCGAAAAAACAACGCGGTAACGGTAAATGTTTTACATATTCCTATAAAGATTTATCCTGTGGAGTCCAAAATTGCCTTATCTGAAAAATTCATGCATTATTTCTCGAGATATTAATCAAAACGTTCCAAAATCTGAATTAACTTAGAAAATAAATCCAGCTGGCTTTGGCTGATAATGTGATGACATCACAGTGCACGCTGTGTTCCACTTGCTGTGAGTGACATCATCCGGCTGCCCGCTGCTGACCGGGGCCACCTGCCCCGCTCTCCTACTCCACTCCCCCACCTCCTCTCTCCCACTCCTCCCCTACTCCCCTTCCTTCTCTCCCCCCATCCTCCTCTCCCCATCCTCCTCTCCACCCCATCCTCCTCTCCCCCATCCTCCTCTCCCCATCTCCTATCCCCCTCTCTCTTCCCTCTCTCACCCCCCTCTCTCTTTCCCCCCTCTCTCCCCCTTTCTCCCCCTCTCTCTCTCCCTTGCTCTCCCCGCTCTCTTATTCCCCCTCTCCCTCCCCCTCTCCTCCTCTCTCTCCTCTCTCCCCATCTCCCCCCTCTCTCTCCTCTCTCCCCCTCTCTCTCCCCTCCCCCCTATCCCCCCCTTCTCTCCACCTCTCTCTTCCCACCTCCTTCTCTCCTGCTCATCCTCTCCCCCCCTCTCCCCCCTCTCCTCCCCTCTCCCCTTCTCACCCTCTCACCCCCCCTCTCCACCCTCTCTCTCCCCTCTCTCTCCCCCTCTCTCTCGCCCTATCTCTCCCCCTCTCTCTGCCACCCTCTCTCTTCCCTCCCCTCTCTCCCCCTCTCTCCCCCGCTCTCTCTCCCCCTCCCACCTGCTCTCCCCTCCTCTCTGCCCTCCTCTCTGCCCCCTCACTCCCCCCTCACTCCCCCTCAATCCCCCCTCTCCGCCCCTCTCTCGCCCCTCTCTCCCCCTCTCTCCCCTCCTTCCTCCCCCTCTCCCTCCCTCCTCCCCTCCGCCCCTTCTCTCACCATCTCCCCCCTCTCTCCCCTCTCTCTCCCCTCTCTCTCCTCCCTCTCCCCCTTCTGTCCCCCTCTCTCTCCCCCCCTCTCTCCCCCCCTCTCTCCCCTCCTCTCCCTCCCTCTCCCTCCCTCCTCCCATCTCTCCGTCCCTTCTCTCACCCCCCTGCCCCCATCTCTCCCCCTCTCTTCCCCCCTCTCTCCCCCTCTCTCCCCCTCTCTCCCCCTCTCTCCCCCCCCTCTCTCCCCCCTCTCCTCCCCTCTCTCCCCCCCTCTCCTCCCCTCTCTCCCCCGCTCTCCCTCCCTCCTCCTATCTCTTCATCCCTCCTCTCACCTCCCTCTCTCCCCCGCTCGCTCTCCCCCCCTCTCTCTTCCCCTCTATCCCCTGGTCCCCCCTCCCCCCCCACCTTAGATGTGCCGAATAATTTTGGTCCAAGTTTTGACGTAACTCTTTGGGAGATTGTCTTCCCCTGCTAACTCATAATATCACTAAGCATTTCCTTGATTGATATCACTGTTGTGCATCAGCAATGCTTTCTTTTAATTTAGCATTTTAATTTGATAGGAATTTTTAGGGGAAAAAATGCTGCCACAATAAGCGCATTTACAAAAACACACAAATCAACATGCAAAAGGTGAAATTCTATGTCGACGGCCCCATTGTGTATAAGAAAGAAAAATAAATCGATAAGGCACTGAAGATGGTAACAGCTGTAAGCAGTTCTTGTACGCGGGCTGTAATCCTGATGAATAATGTTCCTGTCATAACAGCGGGGATAATTTAATGCTGACACTCAGCACCATGATAAATAGCTTGTCACACTTAGGCACTGACAGAGTCAAGGGAAACTGCCCATGACAAGTTCTGAAATATTAATCTTCTACTAGACTGTGACTGTGCTAAGGGGATAAGGAAGGAAGACTAGGTAAATCGGGTTTTCTTTGGTGAGGTTAAAACTATCGCTTGAAAACAAACAAATATTCTTGCAAGAATACTACAAGAAATTGTGTTAGGACACTTGCAGAAGTTCCAAATTCTAATTGCCTTAGACAAGCATTTCATTTTATAAGTGTGTGATGCTGAAAGAATACTTTAGAATAGGATTGTCTACTGAGCACAGATTAAAACTCAAATAACAAATAGAAATTACTTTTGTGTGTCATAAATAAAAATAGAATTGAACTCAAAATCCATCAGTACTTGAGTGATTCAAGACAACTTAGAAATATTAGCTTTTCTCTTTCAATAAGATTTTGCTCTTATTTACTGAAAATAAAATATACTATTGCATCCATTATTGATTTTCTCCCAGAGTTATAGAAAGCTTACATTTTTAGAATTGTGCAGCACGAAAACAGGTCTGACTATTGAGGTCTTTTTAACGCTACTCCAAAAACAATTCCACTTTATTCTCCCCACGTTCCCATTAAATCCTTCCAGGTTGTACCACTCACTCACCTACTAGGGGCTTTTTACAGTAGCCAATTAATCTACCAACCCAAGTCTTGGTGATGTGGGAGGAAGCATGTGCATCTAGAGGAAAACCCATTCAGTTAGTTTAGTTACAGCACGAAAACGAGCCCTTCGGCCCACTGAGTCCGCACTGACCAGCGATCCCTGACCATTAACACTATCCAATTAACCTATAAACATGTACGTCTTTGGAGTGTGAGAGGAAACCATAGATCTTGGAGAAAACCCATGCGGTCATGGGGAGAACGTACAAACTGTATACAGACAGCACCCGTAGTCGGGAATGAACCCGGGTCTCCAGCGCTACAAGCTCTGTACGACAGCAACTCTACTGCTGCGCCAACGTAACACCAATTGCAGGGAGAATGTCCAAACTCCACACGGATGGCACTGGAGGTCAGGATTGAACCTGGCTCACAGGAGTTTGCAGATAGTAGCTCCATTGACTGCTCAACTGTGCCACCCAACTTGATGAGGCTTGATGGGTCATTGCTTGGGCAGTCGGTGCAAAAATCTTTCAACTGATATTGGTGCCAGTTATGGTATCCTCAGTTGGCCATCACTTTGTTTTGCATCTTTAATCTTGGAACACCCATTCAGGGGAATTCTTAACCATTCTGAGGAACATAAAACTGACAGGGTCTAGAAAGTTGTTCACTGCAACTGATAAGGGGCCTGTCCCACCAGCATGCGATTGCATGTGTCTAGCGCGACCAAACGTGGTCGCTTGAGGCGTACGACCTCGTGGGGCCGGTCCCAATTTGAACCGCGGAGGCGTATGGAGTTGTGCGGGGCTGGTCCCAACATCATACTCACCAAACAGCTGGGCAGGAGGCGGGCCGACTGAATTTGGACGTCGCACGGCGTTGGGTGGTGACGTCATCAAGCAACGGCACGCCGGGTGGTGACGTCACCGCGTAATGCCACCCGCTAGGTCAAGACGCTGCGTATGACGTCAAGACGCTGCGTACGACGTCGAAACGCTGTGTACGCCCATCGAGACGCAACGTACGCCCTCAACACGCGGGATTTTCGGACAGTGTCAGTTTTTCGGAGCCCCGCGCGATGTTGGGACCAGCCCCACACAACTCCATACGCCTCCGCCGATCGAAGTGGGACCAGCCCCGCGAGACCGTACGCCTCAAGCAACCACGTTTGGTCGCGCTAGACGCATGCAATCGCATGCTGGGGGGACAGGCCCTTAATGCTGGAGAAAACTAATCTTCTGCAGACCTGTAGAAATGTTTATTTTCAAAAGGATCCCAGGTTATCCCAGGTGAACTGGTTTCCACACAAGTTCTTGTTGATAGATAGATTAATTGTATAGCTAGATGGGTGGTAGAAGAATCTACGGAAGTTGAGGGAGTTTATAGTTTATAGTGTGGCGGTACAGCGTGGAAACAGGTCCCTCAGCCTAACAAGTCCACGTTGACCATCAATCACCCTTATACTAGTTTAATGCTATCCCATCCTACACTCGAGGGGCAATTTACAGAGGCCAATTAAACTAAAAACCTGCACGTCTTTGAAATGGGGGAGGAAACCAGAGCTCCCAGAGAAAACCTATGGGAGAATGTGCAAACTCCACACAGACAGCACCCATAATAAGGATCAAACTCGGGACTTTGCCGCTGTGAGGCAGCAGCTCTACCACTGCATCACTGTGCCATCCCAGAATAGGTTTCGATGAATTGGATTGGTGGGAATGTTCTGAGAACTGACATAAATATGTTCGGCTAAATGACCTCCTATGTTGTAAAGAAATATGAAGGTGGATAACTTTGATGTTAGATGTCATCATTATTTTTGGAGATTTTATGATTTTAGAAATTGAACCCAAAGTGAGAATGGCTTGTGATTAATTAATTTGTAGGAAGGAGCTGCAAATGCTAGTTTATACCAAAGACAGACACAAATTGCTGCAGTAAATCAGTGTCAGGCAGCATATCTGCAGAAAAGGAATAGGTAATGTTTCGGGAACAAGAAGGGTTTTGACCCAAAACATCACCTATTTCTTTTCTCCAGAGATGTTGCCTGACCCCTGAGTTACTTCAGAATTTTGTGACTATCTTTGGGATCAATGGATTTGGCCGACGTTTATCCTTTTCTGTTTTTTCTCACGATTAAGTGGAAATTAGATATTCCAGCATTAACAACAACATAGTCTCAGGTAAAGTCAAGTTTAGAATTGAGAGCTTGGACAACTATGAGTGAGGTCAGAAAACCTTACTTGCACAGTCAGAGGCTGCATTCCTTTGAAAAAAATAATCAAAATTGTTCTATATTTGTGAGGTAATAGTAGTAAAGGCTATGAAACCTGTAGAGAGAGGTGGAGTGAAGGCAGGAGATCTTACTTGATGCACAGTCATGGGGTTTGCTGAATGGCTTCCTCCAAGGTTTGTGAGTGGCAGAGTAATGGAGGCCTCTCAAGTACGGTTCACGTTGTGTAACTATGGGATCTGCAGTCAAACAAAAAATATGCCAGGTAATTATCCACTGTTGTTTGCCGCTATTTAACACCAATGTCCAATTCTTTCTTGATTAATTTCAAATATCTTCTACCCATGAGTATAGTAACCAGTTCAGTTACTGTGTCTTCTCAGCAAAAAAACTGAAACCAGGTGCAATTTATTAAATGATTTGTTGTAAATGAATCATGGATCAGATTCTTTGGAATACTTTTATTCCCCAGTCAAAATTGACTAAGAATCCGTATTCAAGAGTCCCCAATTGATTTAGTTTTATTCCTGTCTGATGTACTGATTCTCACCAAAGCGTTGCAATAGAGGGAATGTGTGTAATTATATACTTTGGAATTACGTCTCCTGTTGACAAAATGATGCTGGTTAATTATAGATCCTGTCCATCAGGATTATGCAGCTAGCAAAAAAAAAAAGCAGGCTACATAAACTCAGACAATGACTAACCTGTGAATATATTACGCTGTTTTGCTTATAATCATGTAATGTTATTGCGTTTACAGAATGTCAGCTGCAGCTTGAGTGGGTAGTATGCCTTCCTCTGAGTCAGAGGGTTGTGGGTTCAGAGAGTTGAGCATGTCTGCAACTTCAGCAGGGCACAGAGGGGGTTCCACCACAGATGAGAAGTTCAGATAAAGGGTGTGCGAAAGACCACGTGACACAGCTCTGAAGACCAGGTGGGGAATTACCCCAATATCCTGCTCAATCAACATCAACAGCACCCCTAAAACAAATACAGACAATGCTGGAAGAACTCAGCCAGTGAAGCAGCATCTGTGGAAGGAGAAACCAGTTGATGTTTCGGGTCAGGCACCCTTCCTCAGAACTAGGGGAAGAGTGGAAGGTTTGGAGTTTTCAAACAGAACTGGGGGAGGAGTGAGGTTTAAGACAGAAGACCAGAAGTGGGGCGGCTTGGTGGCACAGCAGTAGAACTGTAGAGTTGGTGCCTTACAGTGCCAGAGACCAGGGTTAAATCCCGACTGCGGGTGCTGTCTGTACAGAGTTTTAATGTTTCCCCCTTTTGACTTGCATGGGTTTCCTCCGGGATCTCTGGTTTCCTCCTCAACTCCAAAGACACACAGGTTTGTGGGTTAATTGGCTTGGTATCAATGTAAATTGTGCCTAGTGTGTGTATGATAATGTTACTAATTGGGGATCGCTAATCAGTGTGGACTTGATGGGTCGAAGGGCCTGTTTCTGTACTGTATCTTTAAACTAAACTAACCTAAACTTAGACCATACAGTGATAGATTAAGACAGATCAGATAATAAGGAGTGTAAGTACTGACCATTAGGGAGAGGGTGAGAAAGGAACATGAACATGATTACAGAAGATAGACACAACATGCTGGAGTAACTCAGCAGAACAGGCAGAATCTCTGGATAGAAGGAATGGGAGACGTTTCAGGTTGAGACCCTTCTTTTTTCCAACTCCATGAACATTACGATGAGAGAGCATTTTACCTAAAGATGGAGAATTCAGTGTTCATTTCAAACGGTTTCAATATGTCCAGACAGAAGGTATAATGTTGGTACTCTAGTTTACATTGGGCCTCAGTATGGCAATGGACGAGGCCGCAGAGAGACAGGTTGGAATGGGGGTGGGATTAGGATTTAAAATGACCTGTAACAAGAAGCCCAAGATCAACCATTAGATTGAGTGCAGGTACTCCGCAAAGCTTTCATCTAATCTGCATCCAGTTTCTCCAGCGTAGAGGAGGCCATATTAGTGAAAAGAGGTATTTTGTTACCATCCCATTGCCCATTCATGGAAGCTTGCTTTGCACATTTGATTTATTACAACCATTATTGTCCTTCAGAACCATGTAAAGAAAGTTGAAGAATCTTGAGGGTGCTCAATGCCCATACGATTGTCTTCAAACATATTCTGGCTCATGATTTTGTATTTCTTTCTTCATACACTTATGGTCTAAGTATTGGTGGAATTTCTCAATTCTTGATCTATAAAAAAACATTTGAATTTATGTAGGACGAGGTGATCATGGTAGGGTGGTATTGGTATTGGTTTATTATTGTCACATGTACCAAGATATAGTGAAAATCAGTTCCCTGTCCCATGACTCCCAGTATGAAGAATCTGGTCACCTTCAGCCAGGGCGCTGCTCCTCAGGGGGAGGGGGGTGTTGTGGCTGTGACGCTGGATGTCGAGGAGAGGCATGTGCATGGAGCGATTCCGGAGGAGCTTATCCCCGCTCCGTCGGAATTGTTCATAGGACCCATGGCCCAGGTCCCTCCCCGAGAGCCGTCTTTCCGAGATGCCCACCGTGCCGTTCTGTGACGTGGAGAGACGCGTGTTGTACAGGCTGCACTTGCACACTCTCCACTTCCTCGCCCTCGTCTTCCGTCCAGACACAACCTGGCGGTCCATGTTACCACCTGACGAGGGGAGCGGTCCCCAGTGGAGGTTTCTCTACAAGCGAGTCCTCTCCCTTTACATTGGGGACCTGGGGTGGAGAGTGTTGCACAAAGCCGTGGCTTGTAACAGGTATTTAAGCCGGTTCACAGACTCGCCAGCCGCCTGTCACTTCTGCAGCGAGGAAGAGACCGTGTTCCACGTCTACATGGATTGTTCGAAGTTGCAGCCCCTGTTTGAGTATTTGAAGGGGCTGCTCCTCAAGTTTTGGCTCCACTTTAGTCTAACGCTATTGATTTTTGGGCACCCGATACAGAGGGGGGAGGGTTGGTCTGCTGCTGGGCCTGGCCAAGATGGCCATTCGCGGGTCCAGGCAGCGGGCAGTTGATGGCCGCATAGCGGTCGGCTGCCTGCCCCTTTTCCGGGGTTACGTCCGTGCACGAGTATCCCTGGAGAGTGAACACGCGGTGTCCACGGGGACTCTGGAGGCCTTCCGTGAACGCTGGTCACCACGGGAGGTCGAATGTATTGTTGATAAACATTTTAATATTTTAATTTGATAATTTTGTTTGTAAAATGCCAATATAGGCATTCTTTGATTGTGTTACCTCTTTGTATTTTTGTTTGTTCTGAATAAAAGCATTTTGTAAGGAAAAAAAAATGTATGAAGAACGGTCTCGACCCAAAACATCACCTATTCTTTTTTCTGCAGAGATGCTGCCTGTCCCACTGAGTTACTACAATATTTTGTGTCTATCTTCATTGTAGACTGTTGTTTTGCAAGGTCAGTTAGACACCATAATGTTGGCTAGAAATTAGGATTGTGCCCATCTATTTCGTTGAATGTGACTAATGTGCATTTGTGGGATGGCTCGTATTGAATATCACCACAGTAAGGGATCATAGTGAAAATCATCATAAATTTACAAAACAGAACAGTGATGGTGCGCAATGTAGATTTAAGGTCATCATTACCACGGAGCATGGGGGGGGAGGGGGGGACTGTTTTGGTGGGTGCCTGGAACATGCTACAATGGGGAAGTGGTGGGGGAATATATGGTAGTGGGATGAACAAGGCTTCAGATTATGAGTGATATAGGAAAGAATTAGAAATGATGGTCTGGGGAGTGTGGTAGGGGGAGAGGGTGGTGGAAGAACTCTCAGTTACTATTAGAAATAAGATGACAGATTATGAGTAATATGGTGATGTTAACTCTTATGCTTAACTCTGCTGCTCCCCAATGTGGGTACATTGGTGCACATTCACCATGTGGAACAGCATGAATTTGACATATCTACCCTGCGAAAAAAGTTCTGACTGTCTGTGAGGTGAGGCAAAGTCTGGGATTGGAAGAAATAGTGTAGGGTGTGCGTGGGTAAGAGTGTGGGAGAAGAACTCTCATCAGAAGACCATAACTTTCCAGAGGAATCACAAAAATATTGTCCAACGTGGATCTCAGTGAGGAATAAAGGGAGAGATATCTGCACTTATTTAAGGATGCCCCCAATCTGTTGCACACTGCAGCCCCAGAGCAGGGCAAGGATTAAATTGCCTGTGGTTACCATGATGATGTAGTGTGGCTCCTTTACAGCTGAACCTATGGCAGAAAGTGAGTGCAATCTCATCTTCTGGAGTGTTGACATCTGTACTGCCGACTTCCCAGCACCATATCCAAGGTCTTGGGCTTACTCTTCTCAATTTCATAGTTCATGAAACCCTTTCATGACCAAAGTGTGTGATGTCCATGAATCGCAGACTTTGAGCATACCCCCATTTCAGGGCACCATAATGTTTGGGACACAGCAATGTAATGTAAATGAAAGTAGTCATGTTTAGTATTTTGTTGCATATCCTTTGCATGCAATGACTGCTCAAAGTCTGCGATTCATGGACATCACCAGTTGCTGGGTGTCTTCTCTGGTAATGCTCTGCCAGGCCTGTATTACAGCTATCTTTAGCTTATGCTTGTTTTGTGGGCTAGTGCCCTTCAGTTTTCTCTTCGGCCTATAAAAGGCATGCTCAATTGTGTTCAGATCGGGTGATTGACTTGGTCACTCAAGAATTGACCATTTTTTAGTTTTGAAAAACTAATGTTTGGGATCATTGTCTTGCTGTAGAATGAACCGCCAGCCAATGAGTTTTGATGCATTTGTTTGAACTTGTGTAGATAGGATGTGTCTATACACTTCAGAATTAATGACGCGACTACCATCAGCAGTTTTATCATCAATGCAGATAAGTGAGCCAGCATGTGATAAGTGCATGCCCAGGCCATAACACCCCCACCTACGTGTTTCACAGATGAAGTGGTATGCTTTGGATCTTGGGCAGTTCCTCGTCTCCTCTATACTTTGCTCTTGCCATCACTCTGAATGTTAATCTTCATCTCATCTGTCCACAAGACCTTTTTCCAGAACTGTGGTTGCTCGTTCATGTACTTCTTGGCAAACTGCAACCTCGCCATCCTATTTTGCAGCTAACCAATGGTTTGCATCTTGCAGTGTAGCCTCTGTATTTCTATTCATGAAGTCGTCTGCAGGCAGTGGTTATTGACAAATTCATACTCTACTCCTGAAAAGTGTTTCTGATCAAGTCAAGTCAGTTTTATTTGTCACGTGCACATAAAGTGCAGTAAAATGAATTTGCCAGCAGTGGTACAATAAAAAAAGAACACACAATAAAAAGTGAACACAAACATCCACCACAGCATTCATCACTGTGGTAGAAGGCACAAAATTTGGTTAGTCCTCCTCCATTTTCCCCCGTGGTCGGGACCACAGCCCTCCGCAGGCGCTGCTGGGGGGCGTCCAGACTTGGAGACAAGGTAAGTCCAGGTAAGCCCTGAATCGGTGCCTCCCCATCGGTGACCGCGGCTTCAGGTTGGTGTAGACCGCAGGCCGTGGGTCGAAGATCTAAAGTCCCCACCACAGCCAGAAGCACCGCAGACCACAGGGCCGGCAGTCAGATCTCCCCTCCAGGGATCCCCGGCGAGGGACCCTGCTCCGGACGGTAGAAGTAGGCTGCGGGCCAGGGGTCGGAGCTCTTCTCCCCCGACAAGGGATCCCAGGCTCCGGACATCACAACAGCCGGAAGCGCTGCAGTCCGCGGTTTCTGGATGATGTAGGCCTCCAGGAATGGTAAGTCCCCACTGCACCCGCTGTAGAATTAGGCCGCGGGCCGCCGGTCGGATCTCTTCTCCTCCGGGGTCCCCAGCAAGGGATCCCAGGCTCCGGACGCTGCGCCAGCTGGATCTCCGCAGACTTACAGCTTCAGGCTGCCGCGGGCCAGCGAACAAAACATTAAAACACACATTGAGACACACTAAAAAAGTAGAAAAAACTAACATGCTGTTGGCGGGGCTGCCGGCTCGCAGCGCCCCCACCGACGTTTAGGCGGACAGGTGTTTGTGGATTTTTTTAAATTATAGATTTATTTTTTTTTAATTTATTTTATTTTTTTATTATTATTATAATTTTTATTATTATAATACTTCTGTCATCAGCTGTGGAGGTCTTCCTCAGCCTGCCAGTTCCTTAAACACTGCTGTAATTTTTGCATGGTGAAACCAAAATGTACAAAAATCTCTTTATTAAAATCTGACAATGTGCACTTTAACCACATGCAATTTTTTCTATTACAAATCTCAAATTGTGGAGTACAGAGGCAAATAAATAAATGATGGGTCTGGTTACAAGGTTCTTACAAGGTTAATTCCCGGGATGGCATAGATGGGATCTTATTGAAACATGTAAGATTGTTAACGGTTTGGACACTAGCAGGAAACATGTTCCCGATGTTGGGGGAGTCCAGAACCAGGGGCCACAGTTTAAGAATAAGGGGTAAGCCATTTAGAACGACCAGGAAACCTCTGTTTTTCTCACAGAGAGTTCTGAGTCTGTGGAATTCTCTGCCTCAGAAGGCGGTGGAGGCCAATTCTCTGGATACTTTCAAGAGAGAGTTAGATAGTGCTCTTAAAGATAGCGGAGTCAGGGGATATGGGGAGAATGTAGGAATGTGGTACTGATTGGGGATGATCAGCTGTGATCACATTGAGTGGCCTACTCCTGCACCTATTGTCTATCGTCTATTGTCCCAAACATTATGGAGGGCACTGTAGATTCAAAATGCTGGAGTAACTCAGTGGGACAGGCAGCTTCTCTGGAGAGAAGGAATGGGTGACGTTTCAGGTCAAGACACTTCTTCAGACTAGTCAGGGGAAAGGGAAACGAGAGCAATGGACAGATGTAGAGAGATATAGAACAAATGAGTGAAAGATATTATAGAGTCGGCGAGCAGGAGGAAATAAATATAAGCTCCTGGAAACCTACAAGTGCTGGCATGGTCACATCCATTCCTAAGTTTGCACATACATAGGCGTACTCATCAGAGCCTCTGTTTAATAGATTGAATAAAAAAATGTGATGGAGAAGACTTTATGAGTGTAATCCAATATCAGACACAAATGACATTCATAAAGCTCTCAGTTTGCCTTTTATAGTTATGGCACCTTCTCAATCTCTCTGTTTTGATCCTACACTCATCAAACTTATGTCATGCATGCATTACCGTACCAATAGTCTCTCTGTATTCCTTATTTATAAATGTCAATGCATCATAGTTTATGAATCTCATTACATTTGATTAATATGTATACTACTGATAGACAAGGAACATAATTGATTTTGTCAGCTGGGACACTTTCTTCCTAAATATATCACCCTTATGCAGTCTACTTGAAATGCAAGCACTTTTAAGATTGGAAACTTCAAAAAATATTTTAGTTCATCTTTCAAAGTGAATTCCATACTGTTTCAATCATCCCAGACGGGAAATTTATGCTGCAGCCCGGGTCAGCAGCAGTAAACAGGGTGACAGTGAGTTCTATTCCGCTTCAGAAAAGCTGACCATCCGATTAGTTAAATGTATTGGGAAACAGCAGTGCAGCTCTTGATGGGTTCAGGCAACTGACCTGTTTCCTTCAGGAACTCTGTAACATTCCCAGTTACCTTAACAATGCACCATGTAATCTTGGCTGTAATTGAACCATTATCTGCCTAATTAATCGCCAGTTCTGGACTACTCTTGCTTGTTCTAGTTCATTTACATTGATTGCAATCGCAAGCACGGCACTGCTTCAAAGGAGAACAAGGAAATTCTGGCCAAGTGACATTTCCAACTGCTACCAGACACTGGTTACTTTTTCATGATCACTTTATTGATTGTGACAATTATTTATTAACATTTTATCGATAACTTGCAAATACGAGTTTCCTATATTGTAACAATGAACTATGTTTAAAAATATATATTTTATTGACTATGAATACTTTGGAATTACCAAAAAGTGACAAGGCAAGCACTGTATATCACATATCGGCTTGTACTCGCTAGAATTTAGAAGATTGAGGGGGGATCTTATAGAAACGTACAAAATTCTTAAGGAGTTGGACATGCTAGATGCAGGAAGATTGTTCCCGATATTGGGGAAGTCCAGAACAAGGGGTCACAGTTTAAGGATAAGGGGTAAATCTTTTAGGACCGAGATGAGAAAAACATTTTTCACACAGAGAGTGGTGAATCTCTGGAATTCTCTGCCACAGAAGGTAGTTGAGGCCACTTCATTGGTTATATTTAAGAGGGAGTTAGATGTGGCCCTTGTGGCTAAAGCAGTCAGGGGGTATGGAGAGAAGTCAGGATACTGAATCATCAGATGATCAGCCATGATCATATTGAATGGTGGTGCAGGCTCTAAGGGCCGAATGGCCTACTCCTGCTCCTATTTACTATGTTTCTCTGTTTCTTGGTCTGCATATTCTACTTCGACACCCGTTGAATGTGGAAGATGAATATTCAGAGAAAAGCATTTTTTGAATCCAGAGGTGTGTGAGTACTCTGCAAATATATCACATACTACATGCATGATGTCTTTTGTACTTGCGTATCCTAATATGTAGATATTTTATGCATTATCAGATTGGCAAAGTATTGTATTTATTTTTTATTGTTTTCAATAAATCCATGTCCCTGAACCAAATTGTAAAATCATAGAATCGTAAAGCACAGAAATGGGCTCTATGTTGACGTGGAGAGGATGTGTCCACTATTGGGAGGGTCCAGAACCAGAGGGCATAGCCTCAAAATAAAAGGATGCACATTTAGAAAGGAGATGAGGAGGAATTTCTTTAGTCAGACAGTGGTGAATCTGTGGAATTAATTGCCACAGATGTCTGTGGAGGCCAATTCATTGGGTATTTTTAAAGCAAAGATTGACAGGGTCTTGATTAGTAAAGGAGTCAAAGGTTATGGGGGGAATGCAGGAGAATGCGGTTGAGAGGAAAGAATTATCAGCCATGATTGTATAGCAGAGTATTCTCATGATTTATAAACCTATGAACTTTCAGCCCAGCTATGATCCCTATCCATGTTAATCTCATTTACCCCCTTAAACCACTATGCCTTTATTCTCCAAATACCTGTCCAGATGCCTTTTAAACATTGTTATGCTATCTACCTCTGCCACCTCTTCTGGCAGCTCATTCTAGGTATTCATTATCCCCAGTGTGAAAACCATACCCCTCAAATCTCTTTGAAGCAGGAGGGAATGGTACAGACAGATTTAACAGGAGATTGGTAGTAAACAAGAAAAACAAAGACTTTGGTTTTTATAGCACCTGCCTCATCCATTAGCCCATTATCTGTTATTTGTACTTTAACAGTTTATTTATTCATGTGTGTGTGTGGCGTCAGCCTAAACACAGCCCACTTATGCTTGAACCCTCATCAGGAGATATGAGGGTGGGCATGTGATGTCATGGGCTAGAGGGAGTGTCCTGGTACTTAAGATCTCTCACCTCGAGACCTAGGAAAGTCAACAGGTAGCTGAGCCCGAGAGTACAACCTCGCTCAGCTACAGCAACATTGTAATATGGTTAGCGCACCAACTTAATGTGTCACCACTGAATAAACAACCATTTGAACCGACCCGAGGTCTCATCTTTATTCACCACGTATAGTGCCGCTACGTGTGTATATATTTACATAATGGTATATGGACACACTGATCTGTTTTGTAGTCAATGCCTACTATGTTCTGTTGTGCTGAAGCAAAGCAAGAATTTCATTGGCCTATCAGGGACACATGACAATAAACTCTCTTGAATCTTGAATCTTCCTTTTAGGACTTCCCAAAGCCTTTGGAGCCAGTCTAATAGTTGTCTTTTGAGTGCAGATGCTGTTGATAGCAAGAGACAATAGTGGGTTTGTGAACTTCAAGTTCCAGCTATCAACCAATAATGAAATTAACTAATAATCTAAGAGTCAGGCCTGCAGGGCTCTGGTAGTGTGAATGGGGTGGGATGAGGGTGTGGGGGTTAGATGAGCAGTAGACCAAGTTCTAATATACTGATTTTTAGTCTTGTGGAAGGGTTATAAATTGGCTGCGCCTAATTGTCTGGGTACAACTCTCCTGCTCTTCTTTGAAGCCAAGCCATGGGATCACTTACACTCACAGGGGAGTTCAGTAGCCAGCAACCACTCAGCACTCTCTCTGAATTGTATTGAGAAACATCAGCCTGAATTTATCATGATTATGGACAAAGGAAGGTTTATGCATGTTATGCAGATGGTTCCTAGCCATGGCAAGAGGTAGTCTTGCTGATTTTAATCTGAGGTTGAGAACCAAACCAAATAGATTATGTTTTGAAACGCAGACTTTGCATTAAGTATAACTCCCTAATGCAGCATAATGTTGCCAATACTTCCAGCTCTGTGCTGCTTAATCACTCTGCCAAAATATTATTGCCTCAGGTATAATCTAACTCTTGTTGGGAGCAAGCTGAAGGGAAGGTGCTACTCATCTTTCTGATGTTTGCCAACAATTCCCAGTTTCATAATTCCATGCACATCCTTCATTCAGTGTTCAGTGGACACAGTTATCAATGTAAGTAGGGGCTGTATACATTAGGCACCACCTTGGGTAAGAATTTTAGGAGAGTAGGGAAGCGGATGCATGCTCAGGGTCTCTCAAGCTTTTTGCGGAGCTGGGCCAGGATTGGGCCAGGATTCTGTTGCTCTTTAGGTCGAGTGACTTTGATGGACAAGGAATCAGTGAACAAATTGGGTAGTGGGAGAGGAGTGAAGCGACAGATATAATCCTGTGAGAAAAAGGGTTGGGCCTGCAGGGTTCTGGGAATGGTGTGGTGGGGTGAACACGAGGAGTTGGACCAAGTTATGGAGTTTGGTTTTAGACTGTGACTGGTATCTAGAAACCCTAAAGGTTAGGAGGGAGAGATACTGTAGATCAGCCATGATTGAATGGCGGAGTAGACGTGATGGGCCAAATGGCCTAGTTATACTCCTATTCCTTAAGACCTTGTGACTTCAGAAGTAAGAAGGCCTATTAGCAAGAAGCCTCATATTCTGCAATAATAAATCTGGTAAAATTAATATATATATATATTTTTTTTATTTTATTTTTTTTAAGATAGATAGATATAAGATAGATATAAAGTGGAATAACTTGATGGGTCAGAAAGCATCTCTGGAGAAAAGGGATGGGTGATGTTTTGGCCCTTCTTCAGACTGAAAGTAGCGGGTGGGGGGGGGGGTAAATAACTGGAGGGGAGAAGACACCAGGAACAATCAGGGCTAGCCGTCAATGACCTCAGGCAGTGTGGTGCCCTGGTAGGCCCATTGTGGCTTGGGAAGGTGTGATCTCAAGAGGGATGCAATGTGGAACTGGTTAGCTTGTTCACTTTAGTATTACAAATGCAGGCCTCAACTCTCCAAGGCTTTTATTCAATATAAGTGCCTGCAACAGTATGATAACACAAATTACATTATGCTCCCAATTGACTGCACATATACCTGGTGACCTGTCTTCCTCATGTTCAATGCATGGAGAACATGGGACCAATTTTGGGAGGCACAAGGCCCAATCAGATTTACTCTTTGGATTTTAGATAAAATTTTCTTTCCTCTCTGCAGTTCCTTTCTACACGACCTATCTACCCACTTCTCCAGTTCCTTTCCCACACCCACCAGTCCACTCAAGGTCTCTCTCCCTTGGTGCACCTTTTCCGTCCATGCCTCCTTATTACCAAGATTCATTATCCTCCCTCCACCTAGTTAAATCTGCTTAGCAAACACATACCTATCCACCTTGGTTTCCCCCCCCCTGTTTACATTTCCTCTTCTCTCCCCAACCTGATTCAATCATTCCTCCATTATCTGGTTGCACCTATCACCTACCAGCCTCAGAAACTATCCTATCCCTTGACCTTGCTTCATGTATCCAATGTTTTTTTTCCAATATGT
This sequence comes from Raja brachyura, assembly GCA_963514005.1. The sequence goes on from OY740784.1 coordinate 81,175,215, forward strand.
ATCTGCAAGTAGCCCCTGTCTCCAAATGCACCTCCTTCTCCCCCATCTGGGTCTATCTGCCCATCATAACACCTCCAAATATTCAGAATCCATCTGCCACCTATCAGCCTCTGTCTCACCTCTCCCTCTCACTTCTACACACTGGCCATCTTCTCACTACACTCGTTGTCTTAATGCAGAGACTTGATCTGAAATGTGAGTTATCCCATTGCCTTCACAGATGCTGCTTGACATGTTGAATTCTTCCATCATTGATTTTTCTGCATTGGCCACATTGGTGCATATTGTTAATATAGGCTAAATTAAAGACACCATAAACTGGAGGATTCCTGCACTTATCAGAATTGCTTAACCCTTGTCAGCTGAACTTTACAGGGTTTGATTAGCGCCAGCCAGTCTAGGCTTACAGATATGCAGGATGGTAAGGGATCCAGGTGTTCTCCCTGTTTTTCTTAAATTGATAACATGTATAGCGGTTTTGCAAACTAACCATTACGCATCATTTCTATTAGGTCGCTGCAAAAACATTGTAAACAGTATAAATAATGTTGCAAGATGGTCATCCTGTTAATTGATGATTGGTTGAACTGTTGAGCCTTGGAGAATTGTTTGAATCTCAGGGAATATGTTTCAATGTTTGTTTTTGTTTGCTTCCTTTGAGAGCTTTCTTTCTTATACAATGTATTGAGCTGCTGTATTATTGGCTTAGGGAAATGTCTGTTATGCATGGGGTTAATCGTTATCTGTAATTGGATTAATAAGAGACCACCCCCACATGGTTCGGCCCCTCGAGGTCCTGGGACATATAAAAGTCCGCTACCATGAGGTCCAGCATCTATCTTCTGGGAGAGCGCTTGGGACTCCGTGACTTTCTGGAGTGTCTCTGTTTGAGCGAGGCCTGGAGGGCTTGATCAGGCAGATACGAGGATCGAACCCGCGGTGGGATAGGTATAGTAGTTGAACTGTAATGGCGATTAGTTGTTCAAGTGCTTGATACAGTGTTTCTACCTAAACTAGACTGTGGGGTAGCATACATACGAGCAATTTAGAATTGGGGGCTCGTCCGGGATATCAAAAGACCCTCAAGCACAAATTTGTGATCAAGGATGTTGAGCTGTTTCGATCGCGAGTGCAGAAATCGGGCCCACAGTGCGGTTCATGCATTGATTTTCAGCACTTCATTAGTCGGAGCGGATCAATCATTCGCGGGCTTGGGAAAGGGTCTAATTGAGATCATTAGAACAGAGTCGAGCAAGCATGGGGAGGTGTTTATCACTCCTTTGGGTTAGGGGCCCATAATACCAGGGTGGGGTTAGAGGTCCTGCTGGGGTTGGGTTAGAGGCCCTTTCCTGGGTTAGAGGCCCAAAACTTTGGTTGTAGTTGGCAGACTGCAGCTGCTTTAACGAGAGCCAAACGCACTTCATCGGGCGAGGAGTGGCCCAGGGTTAGACCATATCCAATTGGTGGGGTATTAAAATACAGAGGCACAGGAATTAATTGAATTGTGGAGAAATAATTATGAGGAACAGAAAGCGAGTAGAGCGGAGGAAAGAATGGCAAGTTGGAAGGAAGCAACTCTAAAACGGGGGATAGTATTAGAAAATACTGAAGCATTTGAACCTCCGGGTAGCCTAAGGGAAGAGCCTGAGAGTATTAAAGATAAAGGGAGAAGGAAATCTTTTACAGAAAGATTATCATCCATTATCGTCTTAAGCGCGAGGATGGATGTCACTAGTTACGAGGGGATGATGATGATTATTTAGAAGACCGGGAGAGGGTTAGAACTAGAAATTCAGGTCCACCACCTTGTTCACCTGACGATCCCAATACCTCAAATGCACATTGCAGAGTTCGTAATAGGAATAGATAATCAAATCCCAGGGCACAAATTTCCTTACCCCTCCGTCCATTACAGACAGTCCTAGACTTCACGGTACCAGAAGCCAAACTAGGAAAAAGACTAACTTAGTTATGGAAAAAGAAGAGCATACACCTAGACAAATTGAACAAGCAATTAAGGAAGGAAGGAAATCCTTTAGAAAGTACCGCAAACCCCCTGGTGAAGGGGAAAATACATCTGGGTGTGAGACCATAATTGAAGAGGCTGAGGTAGATCCAGAAGCTAAACAAACAACCCTTAGACAGTTCCCTGTAAGGGAAATGCCTAATCCTTCTTTTGATGCAGCCAATGCAGTGAGTGCAAATAATCCCCGTACAATTAGAGTCTACTCCCCATGGAAGCCTAAGAAGATGATGGCTATTTTAAGTCAAATATACGATCGTAGAAAATCACCCACTTCTTTTGTAGATCACTGAAGAATTACAATGCGCGTTTATCATGCTGATTCCCGGGAGTACCAGCAAACTATGGACTGGGAGAAGTTAGAGTTCTGGAATGTCCAGAACGATGTTGTAAGGAAGCATCTGCCCTAGAGCCAGCCCTCCAAAGACCAGGGTTAAGGACAGGCCGGCCACCAGGAATGAGCCAGTGTTATCATTGCAGAAGGGTGCGTCACTGGAGTAGAGGGTGCCCGAGTAAAGAAAGGAACGACAGAGGAAATCACACAAAAAATCTCCAAGATCAAAGAGAATGGAGGAATCAACGTGATCCTGGAGAGCTCTTAGAGAACTGGCCAGAAAATCAGGACAGATCTCCTTTTCTCAGAGTAACCCATTTACACGCCTATGATTAGCAACCTATGTTGTCTTTACAGGTTGAAGGTAAAATCTGCACTTACCCAGTAAACACAGGCCCATCCATGTCATCTCTTCAATCAATTTATAATTTACGAGAATCAAGAGAAGTTCAGAATTGGTCTGGGTTTCAAGGACAAATTTGCCAGTATCCCAACTCTGAGCCAGTCGAAGTAGTAAATGCTGGAAAGACAATCAAACATGGATTTGTGATAACTACCGGATTAGATTGCATCCTGATGGTGAGAGATTTACTCTGTGCTTTTCAACTAAAAATAGAATGTGGCGATTGAGGTATAGTGGTGACCCCATGGGCCCCTGCACGACAATGTTACTCCATAGTGACCCCTCAATGGTGGTCCTTCGATCTGGACAAAGAACCCCCACTTCACATTACACTGGCTTATGATAGAAGTGGAAAGAATAGTGAGCTGGAAACCTTCTTTAAATCAAATGAAGGGCAGGAATAGGAAATAGAAGTATTGGCATTAGTGGAGGGGAAAGAGGGAGCTGCCGAATATGCTAAAATACCAGCACAGTTATGGAAAAGAACTGACAAAGCTGCTCCTCACATCACTGGAAGGGTGAATTTCCCGGCTAGAGCTAAAGACCTAGGATCGATGATAAGAATGGCAATTACTCTGGAAAATCTGTATGATTACCAAAAGCAAAATTTGTCTAATCAATTTGTTGTTAAATTTTACCAGGCCGCAGGGAAGGTTGTTACCCACTTACATCCTCATCTGGGGAGTGAGGTACATGAGTATGTGAAGTATGGGCGGAGGACACTGGTAGGATGCGTGAACATCAATCCCATCCGTGTAGCTCTCCAGAAAGGGGTAACACTTCCTTCAATCCAACAATATCCATTGAAACTACAGGCCATCAGCAGCATAAGCAAATAAATTCAGGGTTTGCTAGAACAAGGAATATCGGTGAAGTGCCAATCTATCTGTAACACCCCTATTCTTGCCATTCCAAAACCGGAAAGGAGGGTCAATATAGACTCGTACAAGACTTAAGGAAAATCAATTCTGTTGTAGAACCACTTCCTGTGCCAAATCCTGCCCATATCCTAGCCCAAATACCGGCTGAAGCCAAAGTCTTTTCGATAGTCGACTTGCAACATGCATTCTTTTCTCTTCCTCTCCATGAAGACAGCCAATATTTGTTTGCCTTCACCTAAAAGGGCCAAAAATATACCTGGACCAGGTTGCCTCAAGGATTTGTCAACTCACCTACTTTATTTTCCAGGTGTCTGCAGGATCAGCTAAGTGCTTTAAAGTTTAAAATGAATTCAACATTAATGTGGTATGTTGATGTCATATTGGTGGCTAGTAAAGATGAATCCAGTAATCGGGAAGGCACTGCACAACTACTAAATCATCGAGCCTATCTAGGATATGTGGTCTCCCCATCAAAAGTACTGCCAGCTCAGGAGAAAGTAAAATTTCTAGGGAAAATAATTTCAGCCACCGAAAGAAGTCTTAAGAAGAGCAGACTCTAACCTATCTGCGAATTTCCAGTTCCAAAAGAAGCCAAACAAATGAGGCAATGGCTGGGCATGGTCAATTATTGCAGACCATGGATTCCAAATCTACATAACTAAAAGTCTCATGTTGACCACTTCCTTTCTGCGCTGTATATTGATTTTAGAAAAAAATACTACCATATATCGCTGTGATTTTTGGCCATCTTACTCACAGTCCTCCTCCGCTAAGCAGCCCCGAGGATGTTTCTGATCGATGAAAAATAAGAAAGTTATGAGTATTTAAACAATCTTGAGATCAGCTGATTGGTCCTATCGCCTACCAATCACCTCGATTAAGGTAACACCCCTACGCGGGGGTCAGGATTATAAAACCCTGGGTGCCTGGACGTGAGTCAGTCACTCTGGAAGATCATGAGGGAGAGGCCACAACTGTGATTCTAAGCTGTGGATCAACTGGACTGTGCATCAGCAATGTACTTGCAATAAATGATTTGTTAGCCCTTAATGACAATGTAATGAGTTGTTTGGCAATTTGGTGACCTGCACTCTGCTTGAAAAGCTGCGAATTTGAATTTGGTGGCATGCACTCTGCTTGAAATGCTATGAGATTGAATTTGGTGGCCTGCACCCTGCTTGAATTGCTATGAAATTGAATTTGGTGGCCGGCACCCTGCTTGAAATGCTCTGAAATTGAATTTTGTGGCCTGCACCCTGCTTGAAACGCTATGAAATTTAATTTGGTGGCCTGCATCCTGCTTGAAATGCTATGAAACTTAATTTTCTGGCCTGAACACAGCTTGAAATGCTATGAAACTGAATTTTCTGGCCTGCACTCTGCTTGAAATGCTATGAAATTGAATTTTAAGGAATAGCCGTGAGTGAACTGCCAGCCCACCAGCCCTGAGTAGCTGATCTGCCAGCCCACCACCCCTGAGTGACTGAACTGCCAGCCCATCAGCCCTGAGCGACTGAGCTGCCAGCCCACCAGCCCTGAGTGACTGAGCTGCCAGCCCACCAGCCCTGAGTGACTGAGCTGCCTGCCCACCAACCCTGAGCGACTGAGCTTCCTACCCACCAGGCCTGAGTGACTGAGCTGCTAGCCCACCTGGCCTGAGTGACTCAGCTGTCAGCCCAATCATCCATTTGGCCCACAATGTCCATACTAGCACTCTGGAAACCAGTCCCTTCGGCCCACAACACCCAATCTAGCACTCCAGACCCCCCCCCCCCCCCCCACTGGCCACCAATATTGGAATTGGTGGAGAGGTGGAATATTGCTTTAGGCGACCAACCCCCCCGTGTGATCATGGGCCCCAACGGGCCCATTTTGTCTTGTATAGCTCTAGAAACAAAGGAGCTAACACCCTATACCAGCAAGGAGGTTGAATTTAAACTAACAATGGAGACACAGGAAGCATTTGAGAACTTGAAAAGATCTTTGATGCGAGCCCTGGCATTGGGAAGGCCATTATACGATTGTCCTTTCCAGCTGGATTGTACAATTCTATTAGATTGTGTCATTTTGGTATTAACGCAAAAACATGGGGATAGACATAGACCTGTTGCATATTACTCCTCCGAATTAGATCCAGTAGCTACGGGACATCCTCTTTGCACTCAAATCTTAACTGCAATCTACAATACTTTACAATCCGCTGCTAATTTGACACTCCGGCAGGAAATTGTAGTGTACAGTTCACATTTGGTATCGGCATTGTTGGGGCAGCTCCAAACCCAGCATTTGACAATGGCCCGCCAAAATAAGTATGAGATCTATCTGTTGAACAATACAAAATTGCAGTTTAAACACGGTACATTAATTAACCCAGCCTCTTTTCTTAGTCCACCCCCCAGAATAGTGAGTAGAAGCAGGACACAATTGTCTATTTGTTATAAAGCAGGAAACATCAGTGAGAGAGGGCTTGAGGGATGTATCCATGGAAGACCCTGACATCACATTATATGTGGACGGTAGTGCATCCATTGGACCACGGGTTGAGAGGTTGTCTGGGTATGCAATTATTAATCAAAATATGGAGATTGTAGAAGCAGCTGCTTTTGAATCACCCTATTCAGCACAACAAGCTGAATTATTCACTTTAATTTGGGCTTGTATTATTGGGGAAGATCTAAAAGTAAACATTTACACGATTCTCTATATGCATTTGGGGTGGTGCATGATTTTGGACAATTATGGAAAAATAGGGGATTTCTAACTTCTGCAGGAACCCAAATATCACACAAACAATTGGTGACAAATTTAATGAAGGCCTTAATGCTACCCAGATAAATCTCTGTAATAAAATGTAGTGCCCATAATAAAGGACAGACCCCAGTAGACATTGGAAATTGTAACTACTCTTTTAGTAGCTAAAAGAGTATCATGGGAACATAAGGTAAGGCAGACTAAAAGTGTAACTTACAAGTCCCCCTTGGAGAAACTGATACCGACCATCCATGAAATTGTTTGATTACAAGAAGGGGCTACTGGAGGAGATAAGGAGAGATGGAGACAACTGGGATGTATACTGAATTGTATGACTGGGATATGGTCTGCCAGCAATACAATCAAGGGAAAGGAATAGGATGTGAAGGAGGAAAAACTCCATTGCCTATGAGTCCCTTTGAGACATTGCAAATGGACTATATCGAACTAAAAAGATGCCAAGGGTACAAATATGTTCTTGTCATAGTCGATGTATTCAGCCAGTGGATCAGAGCAGACGCAATCCTTGACAATAAAGCGGCTACTGTTGTCAAGGTGCTAATGTGAGAAATTGTCCCTAGATTCGGCATTCCAATTCAACTTAGCTCAGATAATGGTCCACAGTTTATTGGACAAATCAATAAAGAATTTTGTGAACAGCTGAGGATCCAGCAGCAATTACTCTGTGCTTATTGACCACAGGCTGCCGGACTCGTAGAAAGGGCAAACCAGACCCTTAAAACTAAATTAGCCAAATTAAAGGCAGAGACTGGAGTTGGATGGATTAAATTACTCACAATAGCCCTTTCAGATGAGAGTCATGCCTGCAGGAAAATCTGGATTAAGCCCAGCTGAAATTATTTACAGTAGATACTTGAAAACCCTTTGGAACCAGAATGCAAAGAAAATAATTAACTTCCACCCTATGACTGACCGACCGTATCTTAGCCTTGACAAGAGCCTTAAGTAATTTACATTGTAGAGTGAGAACAGCCTATGAGGATATGCCTTCACTAGTAACTTCCATTAAAGTAAAACCTGGAGACTATGTCTTAGTGAAGAATTGGGTAAGGAAACGATCGGAAGTTCATTGGGAAGGCCCGTATCAAGTTATTTTAATGACTCTGACCGCAATAAAAGTAAAAGGAAGAAATGCCTGGGTGCATCTTCATCATTGTAAAAGTATTAGTGAAAGTATCAGTAGTTAACTTATTTTCTCCCAGGTTTTCATAGGAATTCTAATCAAGGACCAATGAACTTCAATCCCATCGATGGATGGGAATTCGCGCCCACAAAACTTCGGGAGGTGAAGACTCATCAGACGGAAATCATGCAGCTACGCCCACAAGAACTCGCGAAGCTCAATGAAATTCTGAAAAGCTACATCACCATCTTCTTGGTAGAACATTGTTAAAGTATAGCTGTCATCATTGTATTCTGGAGTTATCATATATGATGAGGGTTATCATGAATGATAAAATGGGGGAATGTTAATATTAGCTAAATTAAAGATACTATAAAATGGAGGATCCCTGCACTTGTCAGCTGAACTTTCCAGGATTTGATTGGCGCCAGCCAGTCTAGGGTCAAACTGATATGCAGGATGGTAAGGGGTCCAGGTGTTCTTCCTGTTTCTCTTAAATTGATAACATGTATAGCGGTTTTGCAAACTAACCTTAAATGCATCATTTCTATTGGGTCGCTGCAAAAGCATTGCAAACAGTATAAATAATGTTGCAAGATGGTCATCCTGTTAATTGATGATTGGTTGAACTGTTGAGCCTTGGAGAAATTGTTTGAATCTCAGGGCACATGTTTCAATGTTTGTTCTTGTTTGCTTCCTTCGAGATTTTTCTTTCTTGTACAATGTATTGAGCTGCTGTATTACTGGGTTAGGGAAATGTCTGGTATGTATGGGGTTAATCGATATCTGCAATTGGATTATTAAGAGACCACCCCCATGTGGTTTGGCCCCTCGAGGTCCCAGGATATATAGAAGTCCGCTACCACGAAGTCCAGCATCGATCATCTGGGAGAGCGCTTGGGACTGCGTGACTTTCTGAAGTGTCTCTGTTTGAGCAAGGCCTAGAGGGCTTGAACAGGCGGATACGAGGATCAAACCTGCGGTGGGATAGGTGCAGTAGTTGAACTATAATTGCGCTTTTGTTAAAATAAAGATTAGTTGTTCAAGTGCTTGATTCAGTGTTTTTACTGAAACTAGACTGGGTGGAAGCTTAGATATGAGCAATTTCCAGTCTGTAAGGGGATTCCCCTAGGATTTTATTTTAAAGTATGGTGTATTTTAAAGTACTTGAATATTTCAGTGTACTATCTTTTGTAACCTGAAGTATAAACAATTCTTATATATTGGGAGTAATTGGAAAACTATGCCGACATATTTTAAATGTAAATGCTGGGAGCTCTGAGCATCTCAGAGGCAGCATCTAAGGGGAGATAGAAATAGCTTACATTTTAAGGCTAAGACCTTTCATCATCCGAATTAACACACATTGATGAAACATTAATTCAGTTTCTCTTTCTACAGATGCTACATGCCCTGCTAAGTTTTTCCAGTATTTTCAGTTTTCAGTTGGGATTTCCAGTATTTGCATTTTTGGTTTATTCACATTGATTAATCTTCATGCATTCAAAATAGTGTATGATAACTGAAATAAAAAGTGAGATATTGAAATAAAAACAAAAATATGGAAATACTCAGCAAATCAGGAAGCCACGGTGGAAACAGAAACTAAGATAACGTTTCAATTCGGGGACCTTCATCAGTACTGAGAAGGCAGGAAAAAAGAGGTTCGTTTTCAGTAGCAGAGAAGGTCAGGAATGGGTTGGTAGAATGGACGGACTATATCTGATAGGGTGAGACCAAATGGATTAATGGGGGCTGTTCAACGATTCAATGATACCTTATTATCACATGTACCTAGTGATATGCTTTGTTTTTGTATACAATCTGGAAAACATCAAGCAGTAGACTTCGCCTAGGCAGTACACAAAGGGTCGCCACAATTCTGGCTCCAACAAAGTAAAATAAAATCTTAGTGCAGGCTTAACATCTCGCAATGGCAAACCAGGCCTCCATCACACATGCGGAGAGACAACCCTTGTTCTCAGCGGTGCAGCCCATCGGGTAGCTCTTGACAGTGTCTTCAGTGGTGTGACCCAGCTGGTCCCTCTCGGTTCTCACTTGTCCTCCACTGGGTCCCTCTTTGTTCTTGGCGCCCCCCCCCCCCCCCCCCCCCGCCCGCTGGGTTGCTCGGTTCCATGGCACATACCAGGAGCCACTGTGCCACACGGCGCAGTTAGAGGCATATTATGTTCCTTTGACTGTGTCATGTTTCGATTAAAATGAAATTGTGGGGCTAGCCTAGCAGGCCAGATTATACAAAAGAAAAAGAATATAACTGAGCTAAAATGGTGATAGGCAGAAATGTCCACTTCTGATAAGAAAGATTAAGTGATCTAAAGCTGAAGAATTCCATATTAACTTCGGAAGGCAGCAAAGTGTCCAGAGAGAAGATGAGATTTTCTTCCTCAAGCTTTTGTTGAGTCGGTTTGTAACAGCACAGGAGGCCACAGGACGATAGGTCAGAGCGAGAGTGGGATGGTAAATTAAAGTGGCAAAATATACATTACAGTCATTGTATTCCTGATTATCATGTTGATATGTGGTTCATGGTGTACAATGTCCACGTGACAATTTACCAACAGACAGAACATACTGTACCTGTGACATAATGACGGCAAATTAGTTGAGAAACAACTTCAATTTTACAATGGCCATTCACAAATGCAGTACAACCTAAAGTGCCTTACAGCTCATGACTTGTTTTGGAATATGAACCCCTCCCTAAAGTAAAAAAAATAGGAGATAAAGGGTGTGAGTGCATGTCAGAGCTGGACATGAGTAGCTGGGAATTGCCTCCTTATTGATAGGAAGAGAATAAAACCCACACCTTTATTTTATAACATTTGGGACCAGTGCTACAATCTTTCAGGACTGTGAGGGAAACATTTTGTCAGTGGAAATGTACCTGCCGTTCCTTTAACATCTGTGCTTTTTGGAAACATGTGAGACATGTCACCCTAACTGCTCAGTCTCCTACCATGTTGGTGTTTCTAAAGCTGGGGTTCACCATAAGAGGTGGGAAGAAGTCAGGAGTGGTCAACCAGTTGGCCTCCTATTCCACGTATTTCCTTGTGTCATTTGTGGAAAAGGTGCATCTTTTGAAGATCACGAGATTGAGGGCAAAGAGAAACTGACAAAGAAGAGGACTGAGGCAAAACCCTATCAAATTAGGGTCCTGGTGGCTTGTCCAGTGACTGGTGTACATGGACACCCAGGTCTCATTGCAATTCCCTTTTTCCTAATCTGACACCTTCGAGATAATAATCTGCCTCCTTGTTCTTGCTTCCAAAGTGGATAACCTCACATTTATCTACATTATACTGCATCTGCCATGCATCTGTCATGCATCTGCTCATTCACTCAATCTGTCCAAGTCACTCTGCAAACTCCTAGCATCCTCTTCGCAGTTCACACTGCCACCCAGCTTTGTGTCATCTGCAAATTTGCTAGTGTTACTTTTAATCCCATCATCTAAATCATTAATATATATTGTAAATAGTTGTGGCTCCAGCATCGAGCCTTGCGGCGCTCCACTTGCCACCGCCTGCCATTCTGATGGGGAACCGTTTATTCCTACTCTTTGTTTCATCTCCACCAACCAATTCTCTGTCCATGACAATATCCTACCCCCAATACCATGTGCTCTAACATTGCCCACTGTTCTCCTCTGTGGGACCTTATCAAAGGCTTTCTGAAAATCCAGATACACTACATCCACTGGCTCTCCTTCATCCATTTTATATGTCACTTCAATAAATTCCAGAAGATTAGTCAAGCAGGATTTCTCTTTCATAAATCCATGCTGACTTGGACCAATCCTTTTACTGCTATCCAAATGCGCCACCAATGTTGTTAATTGACTCCAGCATCTTTCCCGCCACCAATGTTGTTAATCCTGGCTAAATTGGCTAAATTGGAGCAGCCATGACATTAAAATTAGGTAAGGGCTTCTGCATTGCTAGGTCATTTTTGTCAAGTTAAATGTGCCTTTGCAGAACTGAGACAAACTGCTGAATGATGTGAGTGTGTCTGTGGCCCAGATAAGAGCTGCAGAGAAAGATTGGGACATCTGCAGTAGTCTTACAATAAGGTGTAAAATGCATGAACCTAATTGGGTCAATGCAAACCAGATGTACATAGTGTAAATAATGTTGCGAAGCCTTACTTTGTTAATTGTTGATTTGTTAAAATGTTAAGCTTTGTCTGGGTTGTCTGAATCCCAGGGCACATGTTGCATTATTCATCTATGTTAGCTTCCTTCTCAAAGCCTTGCCAGATACAATGTATTAGTTACCATGTTATTGGGTTTGGGAACTATCTATCAAGTACTGTGTTAATCGATATGTTTTATTGGACTGTATAGAGACCATCCTCATGTGGTTCGGCCCCTCAAGGTTCGGGGACCTATAAAAGGTTGCTCCTACGAGATCCGATGTCGATCTTCTGGAAGAACGCTTGGGACTGCGTGACGTTTTGGAGTGTCTCTGCTTGCACGAGGCTAGAAGGGCTTGGCCAGGCAGATACAAGGATCAAACCCGTGGTGGTTAGGTATTGTGTAGGGGAACTGTTGTTGTGTTATCCACAATAAAGTTTAGTTGCTCAAGTGCTTGATTCAGTATTTTATTAACTGCAACTAGAATGAGGGGAGCTTAGAACGAGCTATTTACAATTGCAGGCTAACTGGTTTACAATTCCCCGTTTTCTCTCTCGCTCCTTTCTTGAAAAGTTAGATAACAGCTACTTTCCAAACCACAGGAACAGATCCTGAATCTATAGAACATAGGAAAATGATCACCAATGCTTCCATGTTTTCCAGAGCCACCTCCTTGAGTACCCTGGGATGCAGACCATCAAGCCCTGGGGATTTATCAGCCTTCAGTCCCATCAGTCTCCTCAATACTATTTCTTGCCTAATAACCATATAACCATATAACCATATAACAATTACAGCACGGAAACAGGCCTTCTCGGCTCTTCCAGTCCATGCCAACCATTTATTTTCCCCTAGTCCCATCTACCTGCACTCAGACCATACCCCTCCATTCCCTTCCCGTCCATATACCTATCCACTTTACTTTTAAATGTTAAAATCGATCCTGCCTCCACCACTTCTGCAGGAAGATCATTCCACACAGCCACCACTCTCTGAGTAAAGAAGTTCCCCCTCATGTTACCCCTAAACTTCTGTCCCTTAATTCTCATGTCATGCCCTCTTGTTTGAATCTTTCCTACCCTCAATGGGAAAAGCTTATCCACGTCAACTCTGTCTATCCCTTTCATCATTTTAAAGACCTCAATCAAGTCCCCCCTTAACCTTCTGTGCTCCAAAGAATAAAGACCTAACTTGTTCAACCTTTCTCTGTAACTTAGTTGCTGGAACCCAGAAAACATTCTAGTAAATCTCCTCTGTACTCTCTCTATTTTGTTGACATCCTTCCTATAATTAGGCGACCAAAATTGTACACCATACTCCAGAATTGGTCTCACCAATGCCTTGTACAATTTTAACATTACTTCCCTACTCCTATATTCAATGCTCTGATTTATAAAGGCCAGCACACCAAAAGCTTTCCTTACCACCCTATCTACGTGCGATTCCACCTTCAGGGAACTATGCACAGTTATTCCTAGATCCCTCTGTTCCACAGCATTCCTCGATTCCCTATCATTTACCATGTACATCCTATTTTGATTTGTCCTGCCAAGATGTAGCACCTCACACTTATCAGCATTAAACTCCATCTGCCATCTTTCAGCCACTCTTCCAAATGGCCCAAATCTCTCTGTAGACTTTGAAAATCTACTTCATTATCCACAGCACCCCCTATCTTAGTATCATCTGCATATTTACTTATCCAATTTTCCACCCCATCATCTAGATCATTGATGTACATGACAAACAACAGTGGACCCAACACAGATCCCTGAGGCACCCAACTGGTCACCGGCTTCCAACCTGACAAACAGCCATCCACCATTACTCTCTGGCATCTCCCATTCAGCCACTGTTGAATCCATCTTGCTACTCCGCCATTAACACCCAAAGATTGAACCTTCTTAACCAACCTTCCATGGGGAACCTTGTCAAAGGCCTTACTGAAATCCATATAGACAACATCCACTGCTTTACCCTCATCAATTTCCCTAGTAACCTCTTCAAAAAATTCAAGAAGGTTTGTCAAACATGACCTTCCAGGCACAAATCAATGTTGACTGTTCTTGATCAGACCCTGTTTATCCAGATGCTTATATATATTATCTCTAAGTATCCTTTCCATTAATTTGCCCACCACTGACGTCAAACTAACAGGTCTATAATTGCTAGGTTTACTCTTTGAACCCTTTTTAATGCAAATTTCTTTCAGTTCCTCTGTCTCCCTATATTCTCTGTCCTCTAGTACATCTGGAAGATTGTATGTGTCTTCCTTATTGAAGACAGAACCAAAGTACCTGTTCAACTCTTCTGCCATTTCCTTGTTCTCCGTAATAATTTCACCTGTTTCTGCATTCAAGGTTCTCACATTACTAATATTTTTCTCTTAACATACTTAAAGAAGCTTTTACTATCCTTCTTTATATTCTTGGCCAGCTTACCCTTGTACTCTTTTCATCATATTTTGCCCTTTTTGTTACCTTCTGTTATCTTTTGTAAGTTTCCCAATCCTCCGGCTTCCGGCTACTCTTTGCTATATTATACACCTATTCTTTTAGTTTTATTCCATCCCTAACTTCCTTTGTCAGCTACGGTTGTCTCCTACTTCCCTTAGAATCTTTCTTCCTTTTTGGAATGAAATGATCCTGCATCTTCTGGATTATGTCCAGAAATTCCTGTCATTGCTGTTCCACCGTCATTCTTGCTAGGATCTTTTTCCAGTCAACCTTGGCCAGCTCCTCTCTCATGGTTTCATAGTCCCCTTTGTTCAACTGCAACACTGACACTTCTGATTTAACCTTCTCCCTCTCAAATTACAGATTAAAACTTATTTTATTATGGTCACTACCTCCTAGCAGTTCCTTTACCTTGAGTTCCCTTATTAAATTTGGTTCATTACACAACACTAAATCCAGAATTGCCATCTCTCTGGTAGGCTCCAGTAAAAGCGGCTCTTAGAATCCATCTACAAACCCCCATTCTTAGGGCCCAGAACCAACCTGATTATCTCCCATAACCACAGTGGCATCACCTTTGTTACATGCCGATTTAAATTCCTGCTGCAATGTGCACCCTATATCCCGGTTAGTGTTTGGGGGGCTGTAGATAACTCCCATTTGTGTCTTCTTACCTTTACAATTCCTCAATTCAATCCACAGTGACTGCGTCGTCAGTCCCTATGTCACCTCTCGCAGGGGACTGAATTTGATTCCTCACCAACAGAGCTACCCCACCTTCTCTGCCCACCTGCCTGTCCTTTCTAAGGGACGTATAACCCTGAATATTCAGTTTCCAGTCCCGATCCTCCTGCAGCCATGTCTCTGTAATTTCCACAATGTCATATCTACCAATCTCTAACTGAGCCTCAAGCTCAGTTTACTTCTTATACTTCGTGCATTCATATATAACACTTTTAATCCGTTACTCACCTCACCTTTCACATCGATCCCTATTTCATTTGATCAAACTCTCCTATCCCTTCGTGAGCTTTCTGCCCTATTAATTCTGGTGTCTTTTTCAACGTTTCTTATACTCGCTTTCCTTTTAACTCCACCTGTGTATTTCCAATTTGTGGTCTCCCCCCCCATTATTTAGTTTAAACTCACCCGTGTAGCAGTGCCAGAATGCTGGTCCTCCACCTGTTAAGGTGCAACCTGTCCCTTTTGTACAATTCACTTGCACCCTAAAACAGATCCAAGTGGTCTAAGAATCTAAATCCCTGCCCACTGCACCAGCTCCCCAGCCACACATTCAGCTCCCCTATCTCTCTGTTCTTGCCCTCACCAGCACGGGGAACTGGAAGCAAACCAGAGATGACCATCCTGGAGGTCCTGCTTTTCAGCCGAGCTCTCTAAAGTTGTGCTGCAGAATCTCTTTCCTCTTCTTCCCGACGTCATTTGTGCAGACATGCACTACTACTTCCAGCTGCTCACCTTCACCCTTGAGGATGCTCTGCAGTCGGTCCATGACGTCCTGGATCCTGGCACCAGGTGGGCAACACACCATCCTTGAATCCTGTTTATGTATAGGATAGAACTAGCGTACAGGTGTTCACTGGTTGATGCAAATTTTCTGGGCCAAAGGGCCTGTTTCCATGCTGTGTCTCTAAACTAAACTAAACAAGATTTTATCTTCATAGATATAAGCCCTGTGGCCAACCAATTTCATTTCGGAGTCACGTGAGTGACTTCGTGAAGAGCCCGCCGGCGCGCATGCTCGACATATCGTCGTAACGCGTTGCTGCGACGGCTGGCGGTGGAGCGCGCTCCTCGCCAGCCCTTCATAAGGGGCCACGGAGGTAAGTATTCTACCTTTAGTTGGTGGTCCTTGTTGTCTGATTATATCTTGCAGCAAGGACATGGATGGGAGTTCGAAGGGCCGGAGGACGTCAGGACGAGTTCGCCGGTCAACAGTTCCGGGGCCTTTACCATCGGCAGTACCTGCAGCGCAGGCCGGGACTCAGGCGGAGATGTGGGTAAGCCCTGTGTTCACAGGTCCAGATCCGCCAGCACACCACAGCTCGGAGGAGTTCGACGAGGAGGAGTGTGGTGTGCCGCCAGAGCAGGGGGACCCTGCCATGGCAGTCAGGTCGTCAGCGGGCTCGCTGGCGACCTCGAGCAGGGCACGTGCCGTTGCACGGCCTGTTCCACTCAGCCCTCCGAGAAGGGGGAGGGCAGGAGCCCAGAAGCCTAACCCTGTTAGGGCTAAGGCATTGCCTGTCGCGGAGGAGCGGTCAGGTTCCAGGGCGAGACCCGGGGCGGCTGTGAGGTCCAGCCGGCACACCCCGACTCTCGACGCCGGGACGGGTCGGTCGAGTCGGGTCTCGTCATGGTCGCCGAGCCCCCCATGGATGGGTGGGCGAGACCATGCGTCGGCAATGTCCACGATGTGGGCAGCCGGCAAGACTGCGCGGGCCCCAGGCAGCCATGCTTTGGCTGGTGCCGACACCTCGCCGCAAGTGCCCTTAGTGGCAGCGGCTTCAGCTCCCGCTAAACGGAGGCGGTTGAACACGCCCGCGCAGGAATCGCGCAGTTTCGCCTCGGCGGCTGTTAGCGACAACTACCGGCACCGGCAGGGCCTCGACGAGGTGCGGGCCGATGACAGGAGCCCGGTTTTCTTTTCAGAGCCGGAGGACTCCGACCACCTGAGTGTTCAGGGTGAAGGGCGTATTGACCGTATGGAGCGGCTGCTGGAGCTCCTGCTTCAACGTCAACAACAGCAGGGCAGCAACAGGCACAGGGCGTCTTCACCAACATCTACTATCAGCCTGGAGCAACAGGAGGAGGAAGTTCTGGTGGATCCCGTACCACCTCCGGTGGAGGTGCCAGCGGAGGAACTCTTGGATGTGGCGACCAAATTCGCGGCCCCACATACGGCTGGTCTTCCTCTAAATACAAAGCTGGCAGCCACAGTGGACTTTCTTAATAATCAGGTGCTGCAGGAAGAAGTCCTCATCCAGGCTATGAGCCGTCACAAGGCTCCATCAAACTGCAACTCCCTCAACGTGCCTGTGGTCAATACGCCAATATGGGGCAACATCAGTGCGGCTATCCGTCAACAAGAGCTAAAATTGCAGCGGATCCTGAAACTCCTCACGGCCGGTATTACCGCCTTTGCACGGTCGGTGGACGGGGACGAACTGAATTTGGACCAGGAAGATGCTCTGGCCTTATTGTGCGCGACCCAGCATGAAATCAACGGGTTTCGCAAAAACAGCATCCGCCCAGCACTCAACCCGAAGTTTGCAGGATTGTGCAAACCACCGCCGCCGCCGCCCCGTCAGCTCTTTGGTGAGGACCTCTCGAAGAGAGTCAAAGAGCTTGACGAACAAGCCAAAACGGTGGGGATCATGCGCTCTCAGAGTGCCCCCACACCGTCAGGCTCAAAAGCTCCATACATTCGCTCACGAGGGTCGGCCAGTGCCTCGACGAGGACTCACCCTCTAGCTCCACAACGACAACAGCACCAGAACCAGCACCAAGGGTCTTTTTTAGGACAGGGTCGGCAGAGACCTTTGTGGAAATCGAAGACGCCGCGCCCTCAAGCCAACCCAGCACCTCCGCGGCCACCCACACGTGTCAAGGACCGCCGGTAACCACGGAGGTGAGGGGGTCTGGTTCTCTTTTTTCTCTCTGTTTAACTTCCCATGTTGGTGGTCGTTTACGGTTGTTTTTGGATGCATGGGGTAATTTTACTGGTGATGAGTATGTGTTGCGGAATATTCAGGGGCATAAAATTGAGTTTATTAATGGCGACATTCCTCCATCCCAGCACATGCCTGGTCGTACGTTCAAATTGTCTGCTGCAGAACAGGCAGCAGGTTATAAGGAAATTTTAAGTCTGGAACAGAAGGGTGTGATTGAGAAAACGGTGCATGAGCCAATTGAATTTGTTTCGAACATATTTACTAGACCTAAGAAGGATGGAGGCTGTCGTGTCATTATTGATCTAACCCGTTTGAATACGTTTGTAACATATACTCATTTTAAAATGGATACGTTTGAAACAGCCAAATCATTGATTTCTCATGGCTGCTTTATGGCATGCATTGATTTAAGGGATGCATATTACTCAGTATCCATCCAGAAATATGATAGAAGGTTTTTGAAATTTGTCTGGATGGGGCAACTTTGGCAGTATAAGGCTTTGCCTAATGGGCTCACTACAGCCCCTAGATTGTTCACTAAATTGGTGAAGCCAATCATGGCTTATTTGAGACAACGACATCATATAGTTATGGCCTATTTAGATGATGTCTTTATTGTGGGCCACACCCTGCAATTGGCTGAACAGGGTGTTGCAGCTGCTGTCAATATATTTCAACAATTAGGATTCATTGTCCATCCAGAGAAATCGAAGTTCTGCCCTGCCCAGGTAATTAATTACCTAGGGTTCACGGTGAACACAATGAGCATGCGGATAACTATACCAATTAACAAAATTGAGGAAGTCACTCAGGTGTGCAGAGATTTAATTGGCACCAATATACCATCGATTCGGCATACAGCCACAGTAATTGGCAAGCTAGTGGCTTTGTTTCCGGCAGCACGATATGGACCTTTGCATTATCAGAATTTGCAAAGAGCTAAAATTATTGCGTTAAAACGGAATGCTGGTCATTACGATCGATCAATGCAGCTGCCGTCCGAAGCGATAACTGAGTTGCAATGGTGGGTGTGTCACATTAGCAACTCATTTAAGCCTGTTAGGGAGGCTAATCCGGTGGTATATTTACAGACTGATGCAAGCTCCAATGGCTGGGGAGCTACTGATAATTGCTCTAGTTGTGGGGCAGATGGGACACCCTTGAGGCATCGATGTTGTTGACTCAAGGGATTAACTATTTGGAGTTGCTGGCAGCATTCCACGGACTTCGTGCATATTGTTCCAAGCTTGTTGGAGCACACGTCCGTCTCCAAATAGACAACACCACAGCTGTGGCATATTTAAACCATATGGGTGGTACCAGGTCAGTTTCGTGTGACAAATTGGCTAACTCAATTTAGCTCTGGTGTGTTCAAAGAGACATTTGGATTTCAGCTACCTATTTGCCAGGTGAGCTTAATACTGTGGCGGACACCAGGTCACGCAAATTTAATGACAACATTGAATGGATGTTGCATCCTGAGATTTTTTCTAAAGTCACAGCCAAATTTGGTAAACCGGACATTGACATTTTTGCGTCACGGTTAAACCATCAGGTGCCAGCCTACGTTTCATGGGAACCAGATCCTGGGGCTATAGCGCTAGATGCATTCTCGCTGGACTGGGGGAATTGGTTTTTCTATGCCTTCCCTCCGTTTTGCCTCATCAGTCGGGTATTGCGAAAGATTCAGGCAGATGCTGCCAAGGGCATCCTTATTATACCCGACTGGCCCACACAGCCTTGGTATCCGGTGGTCTTTGACATGCTCAACGAACCTTGGGTCCTTTTGAAGGGTTGCCCACAATTGGTTACTCACCCTGTCTCAGGGGAGCCACATCCCTGCCATGGCTATTTAAATTTGTTGGCTTGCAGGTTCTGAACAGGCCGTTAGTCCAATACGGCCTCTCGGCTCGGACCATGGATACCATCGGGGCGTCGTGTCGAGAGTCCACAAGGCGAAGATACCGCTCGCATATTAAGAAGTGGGAAGCCTACTGCAGCCGCTCTCGCATCACGTGCGATGACGTGACAATAACCGACGTCCTGGAATTCCTCGCGGGGTTGCACCATGATGAACACTTAAGTTACAGTGCCGTCAACAGCGCCAGAAGTGCGCTATCATTCTACCTCAAGATTGGGGTAGGATCCAACAGGCTAGTGTCCAGACTCATGCGGGGTATATTCAATATGAATCCGCCTACACCACGCTATAATATCACCTGGGATGTCAGGGACATATTAACCCTGCTCAGGACGTGGTCTCCCATGGAAGGGCTCCAACTGGACCAACTCACCATGAAGCTGGTGATGTTACTAGCGCTGACTTCAGCTCAGAGGGTACAGACACTACACAAACTTCGTGTCGACAGAATGACATCTACCCCTACAGAAGTAGTCTTTTTCATTGACGAGCTACTAAAGCAGCATAGACCTGGGTGCACAGGGCTGCAGCTGAAGTTCCCGGCATACCCCGCAGATGCTAGGCTATGTTTAGCCTCACATATCCGCCACTATGTCAAGGTGACGGCACGCATCAGAGGAATGGAGAGATACCTGCTTGTCACTCATAAGAGACCTCATCATCGAGTGACAGTCCAGATGATGTCCAGGTGGCTTCGAGTCGTCTTGGGTAAGTCAGGTATCGACACTAATGTGTTCAAGTCTCATTCCACCAGGGCTGCATCGACGTCAGCGGCGAGGGTCATGGAGGTGCCCATGGACCAAATTCTCGCCACAGCAGGATGGGCGAATGAAGCTGTGTTCCAGCGTTTTTATAACAAGCCTGTTGCTGCTCCTCTACAGTTCGCAGAAGCCGTGCTGAATGCAGGTCAAGAACGTGGAGATGTCCCCGCATGAGGGTTTTTGATTTGTTATTAATAAATATGCTCTTGTTTTGCAGTATGAACTATTGAGCAAGTTTGTTCCTCCCATCCATCCCTGGTAGTGGTGTGTCAGCATGGACGTGGTCCAGGGCGTGTAATCACAGAAGCTTTGAAGTCTTCACGAAGTCACTCACGTGACTCCGAAATGAAATAGTAAGATTGAACGAGAACTTACCAGTCGAAGGTTGATCTTTATTTTATGAGGAGTCGAAGTGAGGGATTTCGTGCCCTCCTCGCCCAACCCTCAATCACCTTCATCTGGTAATCTTAGTCAATTCAATCATACTATGCGAAGTCATTTCTATTGTTGGTTCTGTGATTCCACGCCGCTACTTTGAAGTATGTCGAGCATGCGCGCCGACGGGCTCTTCACGAAATCCCTCACTTCGACTCCTCATAAAATAAAGATCAACCTTCGAACTGGTAAGTTCTCGTTCAATCTTACTATTCCATGCCAACCATCAATCATCCCATTTACACTCAGCCTATAGTAATCTAAGTTGTTCATTCTCCCCATATTCTCATCAAATCCACCCAGGTTGTAACATTCATTTATATCAGGGGTCGGCAACCTACGGCCCAAGGGCCGGATCAGGCCTGTAACCCAAAGTCATCCAGCCCGCAGGCATTTTTTTTTTTCAGAGGACTTTCATCAACTAGAATCCTAGAACAAGCTCACACAGTGAGTGCGGCAAAACTACGATTAACTGTGGCGGAAAGCGACTCTCGCAAAACCCTCCCTTCTTTCCGCTCAACAGCTAATCACAGTCATGCTATGGGGCAGTGAACGAAGCGCTAGGAAGGGTATGAAAAGACAATAGATCGAGTCCAGAAATATTATGAGGCGGCCCCAATGGCTACAAAACGCAGGAAGGTGGATGCTGAGTGCTGAGTCGTCCAACACACTTGGACAGAAAAGTACTTCTTTATACAGCACCTCGGCACGCCCATAATCCTTATCTGCTACGCAGGTGTTAGTGTGAATCTTCAACATCAGGCGGCACTATGAAACAAAACACCCGAAATTCAGTGAAATTAGTGGGCAAGCAAGGAAGCATAAAGTTCATAACCTAAAATGGGGCCTGGCAAATCAAAGTCTGATGTTCAAGAAACAAAGTGTAGAATCAGAAAGGAACACGTGTGCTAGCTATGGGGTTTCTAAGTTGATAGCAGAAACAATGAAGCCCTTCACTGACGGAGATTTTGTGAAGAATGTTTGATGGCAGTTGTGGACATTCTGTGTCCCGAGAAAAAGATTTCATTTTCAAATGTCAGTCTCCGTGCAAGAACAGTTGCACGACGAATAGAAGAAATGTCAGCGGATGTGAAAAACTGTTTAAAGGACTATTGCAAAAATGTCCAGTTCTTCTCAAAAGCGCTTGATGAGAGTTCAGATACCAAAGACACCGCTCAGCTTGCAGTGTCTGTGCGTGGAGTAAATTCAGTTTTCAACACTATTGAGGAGTTTGTTCAACTGCTACCTATGAAGGGTACTACCACAAGCGCAGACATGGAGCTGGATCTATCTAAGTTAATATGCGTAGCAACTGATGGAGCTCCAGCAATGATTGGAGAAAAGAAATGTGTCGTGGTTCTGCATCAAAGCCACATGGAAGGCCTTGGAATTAACCACAAAATTTAAAAAATGAACTGCCTAATCCATCAGGAAGCATTGTGTCACTATGTTTGCCACTCCATTTGACGTGGACATCGACATCACACCAGAAAATGTTCAAATGGAACTTATTGAGATGCAGTTCCACGATGTATTAAGATCTAAATTTAATGCAATGGATGTATCTCGATTCGAGGTCTGCAAGAAATGGCTTCTTGAAACTGGTAGGCATACCAACTTGGTAGATCGTGCGAAAAAAATGACATCAATGTTCGGCAGTACTTACATGGAGACTGCAGAACAAGGTTGCCGACCCTTGATTTACATGCTCGGACAATTTACGATAGCCTATTAACCTACCAATTTCCACTTCTTTGATATGTAGGAGAAAACCAGAATACATGGGGGGAAAACCACGCGGTCACAGGGAGAATGGGCATACTTCACACTGACAGTACCTGAGGTGGCACAGTGGCACAGTGGCAGAGCTGCTGCCTTATCGCAACAGAGACCTGGGTTCTATCCTGACTATAGCTGCTGTCTGTGCAGAGTTTGTATGCTCTCCTAGTGACCATGTGGGTTTTCTCCGGTTACCTCCCACACTCCAAGGACGTATAGGTTTGGTGGTTAATTGGCTTCAGCAAAAAATTGTAAATTGTCCCTACTGTGTAGTATAATGCCAGTGTACGGGGTGATCACTGGTTGGCGTGGACTCGGTGGGTTGAGTGTCTGTTTCCATGCTGTAAGTCTAAAGTTAAGTCTCAAAGGTCAGGACTGATCCCGAGTCACTGGCTGTGAAGTAGCAGTTCTACCAGCTACAACACAATGTCACTGTAAACGCTAATTTACTGAATATGAATCGCATGATATTTATTTTTATAAAGGGACCCAACATTTTGGGGATGCAGGGTCTCTACACAAAATGTCACCAATGCCTCGGCCTCCACAGATGCTGCTTGATCCTCGGAGTTCCTCCAGCATTGTTTTTTGCAACATTTTGAATATGGTTTTTCAAGTTACTTGGGTAGTCCACAAAACCAGTAAATTTTAAAACTGACTGGCTTGTCTTCTCCCCCTTTACTCAGGTTCTCGTTTGAATAAACATTTATATTTCCACTTTCGAAACTCTATCATTTTTAATTTTTTTAATTTCAAGATAGACCTTATCTTTATCCCCGTACCCAAGAAGGCAAGGATTACTTGTTTTAATGACTACAGGCCTGTCGCACTGACCTCTGTAGTCATGAAGACACTCGAAAGGCTTGTGCTGGCCAAACTGAAAAATATCACAAACTCCCTGCTGGACCCTCCGCAGTTTGTATATCGGGCCAATAGATCTGTAGATGATGCAGTCAACCTGGGCCTGCACTTCATCCTACAGAACCTAGATCACCCGGGGACCTATGCGAGGATCCTGTTTGTTGATTTTAGCTCTGCATTTAACACCATTGTGCCAGCGCTACAACACTCCAAACTTTGACTGTGCCTGAACCCCTCTGTCAGTGGATCACCAACTTCCTGACAGACCGGAAGCAGCATGTGAGGCTGGGAAAGCACATTTCGGACCCGCAAACGCTCAGCTTAGGAGCACCTCAAGGCTGCGTACTCTCTCCCCTCATCTACTCTCTCTACACCAATGACTGCACCTCCACAGACACCTCTGTCAAGCTTCTCAAGTTTGCGGACGACCCAACCCTGATTGGACTGATCCAGGATGGGGAAGAATCTGCCTACAGATAGGAAGTGTCACAGCTGGCGTCCTGGTGCCGTTGCAACAACCTAGAGCTCAATGCTCTTAAGACAGTGGAATTGATTGCAGACTTTAGGAGAGCTCCCCCTCCCCTCACCATCAACAACACCAGTCACATATGTGGAGTCTATCATCGACTCCACAGTCAAAAAGGCACAACATAGGATGCACTTCCTAAGGCAGCTGAGGAAGCACAATCTGCCACAGGCAATGATGGTCTAATTCTACACGGCCATCGTAGAGTCTGTTCTCCCTTCTCCATCATGATCTGGTTTGGCTCAGCCACCAAGCACGACACCTGGAGGCTGCAGTGAATCGTCCGATCAGCAGAGAAGGTTATTGGCTGCAACCTTCCCTCCATTCATGAATTGGCAAGGGCCAGGAAGCGAGCGGGCAAGATCATTTCTGACCCCTCTCACCCTGGCCACAAACTCTTTGAATCACTTCCCTCTGGAAGGCAACTCCGGACTGTCAAAGCTGCCACAGCTAGACATAACAACTGTTTTTATCCACAAGTAGTTGCTCTACTCAACAGCCAAAAATCTGTAGCCTCCCTTTGTTCTGGTATTTTGTTGGTTCACATGCTTGATCAATGATGTTTTATCATTAATGTTTTATTATTATTAATGTTTAGTGTTTTCTGAGTCATTCGTAACTGTCACTGTATGTCATGTTGTTACTTGTGGGCGGAGCACCAAGGCAAATTCCTTGTATGTGAATACTTGGCCAATAAACTTACTTATGTTTAAAATGTGGATTAAAAATATGTCGGAAATATTACATCTCGAGGAAATCAGACTTGTTCTAGCAGGAAAACCAGAACAATTATTTAAGATATGGTGGTCTTTCAGTGATTTATTACAAGTAATTTCGGGGCCCCTTTTTTTTTCCTCCTTTTTTTTAACACTTCGAAGGACGCAGTCTATTTATATAATTATTAATCAATAACCGTTAATTATTGCACCCTACACATCACTACTATTCTCAAGCTTTTCTTTTTTCTTTCTTTCTTTTCTATCCAAAAATAAAAAAATAAAAGAAGTTGTACATAAAATGTATTATGTTATAAACCATGATTATTATGTATGTACATTGCTTTTAATAAAAATATATTTTTTTAAAATTAAATAAACTTACTTACGTTACGTTATTCAAGTAATACATATGTACAATACAGGAACCGTGTAAAAAATTCACCCGACATACTTGGAGGCTATATAAACATCCAATACTGTTTACACAAATCACACCAATTTTTTTCCCCCATCCTTGCCACTCATGTGGCCCACTAGCGTGGAATCCCTTCCCTTATTTTTAGGGCCATCTCCACCACGCCCTGCCCCCCATATCTGGCAGCGGAAGGACCCTAGACTGTGGCCCTCCCCATCGAGCATTGGCTTTGGCTGCACCAAGTTTCAGTGCATTCCTCAGCATGTACTCCTGCAGTCTGCAGCGGGCCAGTCGGCAACATTCCCAGGCGGACATCTCACTCTGCTGGTAGGTCAACAAACTCGGGCAGAACAAAGAGCATCTTTCGCCGTGTTGATGACCTTCCAGCAGCACTCGATGTCAGTCTCTGAATGCGTCCCTGGAACAGTTCGTAAATCACAGAGTCCTCTGTGACAGAACTGTTTGCAATAAAACATGACAGGGACCCTTGCAAACCTGTCCAGACTCGCTTTGCAAATCCACACGCTGCAAAGAGGTGGGCAACCGTCTCCTTTCCATAGCAGCCGTCCCGAGGGCAGTGTGCACTGGTAGTGAGGTTCCGACAATGCAGGAAGGATCTGACTGGGAGGGCTCCCCTCACCGTCAGCCAAGCCAAGTCTTGGTGCTTGTTGGTGAGTTCTGGTGATGAGGCATTTTGCCAGACAAGCTGGGCAGTCTGCTCCGGGAACCACACCACAGGATCCATTGAGTAATTTCCCTGCAGTGCCTACAAGACATTCCATGCTGACCACTGCCCGATGGACTAGTGATCAAAGGTGTTGGTCCGGAGAACCTTTCCACGAGTGACTGATGGTGCGGCAATGCCCAGATGACTACAACATTTTGTGGCATCTGCGCCAGGCCCATCCTTTGCAACACCGGGGACAGGTAGAACCTCAGCAGGTATTGACACTTGGTGCCCACGTGCCTTGACTCTATGCTCTGCCTGATGCAGACACACACAAAGGTGGTCATCAGGGTGAGGCCGACGTTGGATGCGCTTTTACTCCCTTTGTCTGACAACTTGTGCATTATGACCCATCGCACCCAGTCCATCTTCGACCTGTCTCAAAGCAAATTGACTGCAAAGTGAATTGACCTGTATATTCTCTCTCTGTTTGCCTGTCAGTAAATAATAATCCAGGCCTTGTTAAGTGAGGCAACCACTACTCGGAGGGGCACAATTGTATATTAATACATTACATTTATTGATAGCAGGCTCAATATTTAACTAGACAGATAATGCAAACACACAATCATTTTAATGTAGCATCTGCTAAATATAATAAAGTCCCATAATGCATTTTTAACTTTCCTTAATTGCCTCAGTCATTTCATTATTATAAATATTAGCCATTTGAAACAAGGAACAGTAATTCTTTTCACCCAGAGAGTCTTCCAGCATAGATGCAGGCATGCTAATCTAATTATAAAAGTGGTGATGTGTGACGCCTGTGTTTCTCATACTTAGCATTCGCAAGTCAGGTCCCAACAGATGTGCTGTGAAATTAATTTCCTCTGGTGTAACCAGAAACTCTCTGTTATGCAATTTCCATTTCACAGATGATAACCTATTATCACTTTATTCAAGGAAAATGTGTTAATAGCCACGAGGAAGATTGAATTATTCATAAATGCTCATTTCTATTCTGCACCTCACCCTGCTCTTTTCATGCATTGGGAGAGGGCTAATGTAAACATGACCAGATCCTTGTAAATTAGCTTGTAGAGAAGGCAGTTAGCACACAGCCTGGGGACTGAGCCACGATGTGTCTGAAGGCTGATACTGTAGCTGTAAAATATACACGTGTGTATACATACAGACACACTTACACAAACACATGCACAGAGTACACACACACACACATACATGTGTGTACAATTGCACACACACTTATACACAGAAGCACGCACACAATCCTGCACATGCACATACACGCATGTACATGTACACACGCACATCTATATACACACACACACACAATCAGGAATTCAAGATACGTACACATACATACGCAAACACAGCATACATGCACACAGGCACACACATACACAGACGCCCACACACAGACACAAATGCTTGTCATAGACTCAAAGACACAATCACAGACACACACAGAAATGCATACACACAGACACAAACAAACTCACACTTTCTCTTGTAGAAATAATGAACTGCAGATGCTGGTTAAAATACAAAAGGACCTTTCTTCAGACTGATTGTAGGGAGGGACGAAGAAAGCTGGAGAAGGGGAAAGGAAGGACAAAGCATGGCCGTTAATAGGTTGACACTGACAAGGGGGTTGGTTTGACAGGCAGACGGTTGGGACAAAGGCTAGAGATAAGAACAGTAGGTGTGAGACAGGCCTAAAGAGTTGTGTATTGCGAAGCCAGAGGGAAGAAAGTTGCAGGAAATGGGAGAGGATAAATAGGTGGGAGTCCAGATGGGGTAGAGTGGAGGGAAGAGGGAAAGAGAGGGAGGTATGGGGATGAAAGGGAGGGGGGGAGGGGGTGAGTTAGAAGGTTTTTACAATTGGAGAATACAACATTCATACCGTTCGGTTGTAAGCTACCCAAGCAGAATTTGAGATGCTGTTCCTACAGTTTACGTGTGCCCTCACTCTGACAATGGAGGCCCACGACAGGAAGGTCAGTGTGGGAATCGGAAGGTGAGTTCAAGTGGTTAGCAACCGGGAGATCCAGTAGGCCGTGGCAAACCATGCGCATGAATATTCACACACACAATGTACACAACCAGACACAAATACAGACAAGCCCACAGAATCAGATAAACAGTCTTGTGTCTGACCATACCCCCAGAACACAAACTCTAGAACACAAGCACAACTATACTACACTAACACTCGCACACAAACATACATAAACAGTCAGATACACCACTGTGCAATCGCTGAAACAACCTCTAAACACACATAAACGAACAAAGCTATAAATTATTAACACATACCTCTGTCATAGAGTCAGAGAGCTAAAGGCATTGAAACAAGTCCTTTGGCCCAGTTTATCCATGCCAAACCAAGCTAATTCAAAATGTGTACAACTGGCTCATATCCCTCCAAATCATTCATATTCACATGCTTGTCCAATGCCTTTTAAATGGTGTAATTGTACCCAACTCTAGCACTACCACAGGGACAGCACAGTGGCGCAGCAGTAGAGTTGCTGCCTTATAGAGCAAAACACCCGGGTTCGATCCTGACTATGGCTGTTGTCTGTGCAGAGTTTCTCCCTGCGGTCATGTGGATTCCTCCTGGTGTTTCAGTTTCTCCCCATTTTCCAAAGACTTGCACGTTTGTAGTTTAATTGGCTTCTATAAATTGTTCCTAGTATGTAAGAAAGAACTGGTGCATGGGTGATCACTGATCAGTGAGGACTCGGTAGGCCAATGAGCCTGTTTCCAGACTGTATCTCTACTTCCTCTGGCAGCTCATTCCATATACGGATCACTCTTTCTTTTAAATCTTTCCCCTCCCATCTTAAACCTGTGCCCGCTATTTCACACTCGTCTATCCCGGGGAAACAACTGTGACTATTCTCATTATCCATATTCCTCTATAAGCTCACCCCTCAGCTCCCTTTGCTTCAAGGAAAAAGACCCAGCCTGTCCAGTCACATTATATCTCAAATCCTCCAGACCCAGTAAAATTGTTGAAAATCTATGTACCAAACTCACAAACCTATACACACATACCCACTTAAGCATTACATTTGCACATCACATTTGAGTGTTCAATTCAACTGGGATCATGGTGATGACTTGCAATCAAAATGCACATTCACTTGCCCACATGCAAATTCAAAACCCCCAATCACACCCTCCACGCACAAACTTACAGGCTTGCACACCACATATATATGTGCACACGTGGATCAGCATAAACATGTACATCATTCCTGTCTGCATAAAATCATAAGTGATAGGAGTTGAATTAGGCCATTCAGCCCATCAAGTCTTCTCCCCCATTAAATCATGGCTGATCCATCTCTCCCTCCTAACCCCATTCTCTTGCCTTCTCCCCATAACCTCTGACACCCATACTAATCAAGAATATATCTATTTCTGCCTTAAATATATCCACTGGCTTTGCCTCCATTGTCTTCTGTGGCAAAGAATTCCACAGATTCACTACCCTCTGACTGAAGAAATTCCTCCACAGCTCCTTCCTTACATACACCCACAGTAGAAGCCAACAATATCTCTGGAGATTAAATCAACAATTACAACTGTTTGCATAAATTTTCTGTGGAATAATAACCCAAACATGAGCAGCTGTTGATATCTACGTGATGTGTGGAGAATTTGAGACTAATTTTACCCTGGCCCAAATGTAATGCTGTATTCCAAACTAGGTGCTGATGGTCAGCATGGACTTGGTAGATCAAAGGGCTTCTTTCATATTGGGTGACTATAACTGACAAGGGCAAAAGCTTGAATGTCAAATTCTGTCAGGTAGTGTTTCTTCATTGTATATTGGAGCAGCTGGACCCAAATAGACAGGGGATTATTCTCACTGTGGATGGCATTTCTTCTGTGTTATACATGAAAGATAAAACAGTGAAACTATGTCCAAATGTGATGTTCATCAATTTTGATGAATATGTGTAAGCATGTATAGCGAAAATCTGGGCGGATTGGACTTGACATGACTAATCAACAGTTGTAAACATTGCATGGGTTTTACTAGTTATATGTATGTATAACATGTTCTTGTGTGTTCTCAAAGTCTATATGCCTCTGATGATGCTACAAGTAAGAATTTCATTTTCTTTTACCTTATCATATTTGTGTATATGACAATAGACTCAACTCGACTTTATTTTCAGCCCCAAACTAATGAATGACAAAAGTCTAAAAAGCTAACCTCACAGACTGACACAAAAATTGACATTACAACAGTGACTACGCCACTAAAAATTCTGAAGACGGGTCTCGACCTGAAACAACACCTAGCCATGTTCTACAGAGATGCTGCCTGACCTGTTGAGTTACTTGTGCGCTTTGTGTCCTTTTGTGTATTAACCAGCATCTGCAGTTCCTTATTTCTACAGAAGACTACTTAATTGGCTGTAAAATGTTTTGGAAAAGCACGTGAATGGTGATGCAGGATATAATTTTTATTTTCTGCCAAAATCAAAGTATTCTTGTCTTGGGATCCTCTGAAGTGTGAAATGTGTTGTAGAAATGTCTAATGCTTGTTTGGACTTTTGCCTGAGCAGTAAGCAGTAATGGAGAAGCAAGTGATTACCTCCTCCACAGCGGAGGGCCAATGGGAGGTTTATGGTGGAGCTACCTGAAATGAGCAATCATCATGTATACCTCCAGTTCTGGGGTTCCTCTTCACCCCCCAGTCTCAACCATTCCATTGCTGGTGACCAAATATCTGAGCTCTAGAATTTCTCTAAATCTTTTTGGCTCTCATTAAAACATATTTCTGACAATGTTTTTGGACAACTGTTTCAATGATCACCTTGGGATTCAGCATTAAATCTTTAAGGATAAGCTCCTGCAAGGAAGTTAAATGATTGATATAAATGCAACATGCTTTTGTTGAAGTAACATAGGGGGAGAAATTCAGCAGGAGTTAGGGCATTTAGGTTATTGGTTGTACACAGCTCCACTCCGTCAACTCCATAGATTTATCACAAGGCAAAGTTTCACCCCCATTCATTTTTATTGCAGTGAATGTTTTATAGTCACTGAATGGATACGACCTAGGAAGGAAGGTAGACTTAATTATTAACAAGCCAGCATGATCAGTCTGGTTCACATTCCCGGTCTGCCCTCGTACCTTCAGAAGAAGCTAATAATTCATAAAAAGTTTGCTGCACAGATAAGGTAGTGTTTCACTCCCTCACAGAACAGAACTATTGTAGTAGAAAACTCACATGCTCACACAGTAGCCCTTACTAATAAGGTTAAGAAATCGCCATGCAATTATTATAACAGTTGCAGTTCTGTGGTGCCTTTCACAACCTCCACAGCCATTTATAAGTTTTGAAACACTGTGTAATGTTGGGAAATGTGGTAGCCAAATTGTGCACCACAAACTCCCCCAAGCAGCAAGATGATAATGATCAAGCTCTCCATTCACAGTGATCCTGGCTGAAGGATAAATACTGGCCAGGACTCCCAAACACTAATGATGTTTTCTAACAATTGCGTATTCTGGACAGTTAACATCGATGTAACTGAAAAGCCAATTGTTACCACTTGTGGCTGCAGGAAGTCACCACCAAGAAAGAAAGATTTTGCCAGACACTTTTTTAGTTTAGTTTAGAGATACAGCACAGAAACAGGCCCTTCAGCCCACCGAGTCCATGACAACCAGAGATTCCCACACATTAACACTATCCTACACACACTAGGGACAATTTACAATTTTACCAAGCCAATTAGGTACAAACCTATACGTCTTGAACTTTGGTAGGAAACCACATCAAATGAAGAAAATCCATGCAGGTCATGGGGAGAATGTACAAATTCCATACAGACAGCACCCATAGTCAAGAACGGACCCGGGTCTCCGTGCAGTAAGGCAGCAACTCTACCACTGTGCCACCATGCCGCCCTGTATCCATTTCCCACTGCATGTCACTCACCAATTCCTCCCCACCTGCCTTTACTAATTGTACCTGTACAGCTAATTGAATCCATTTACTTTTCCAATGATTCCGAGTCAAATTACAGAAATTAATTCAACTGAATATTAAAACAAATGAAATTTGTTACCTTTATGCCATGGCTGTTTTTATGCAGTTTCCTTGACGGCATTCAGTTGCTTTCAAGACTGCTAGGTCACCTAAGATTATCCTGAAATGCATTTGAAACCAATTTATGATCATCATTTAATAGATTTGATCATTAAATCAAGTGTGACCAAGCTTTGAACAATGATCCCAACATTATTTCCACGTCGTTAGCTGAGGCACAAGTGATCGATTATGCATCTTTAACATTGTGCGAAGCATGCTGTGAAACCCCTTGTGTCATTGCTTAGATACCATGCAAAGCAGATGTTTTCCCAATCAAGTTGGGGACTCCAAACAGTTTTGCTGTCTATCCAATAAAGAAAAACATTGAAGACACAAGGAACTGCAGCTGCTGGAATACAAACTGCAGATGTAACTCAGCAAGTCAGCCATCATGAGGGGAGAAAAATGAATAAGTTACTGTAACATACTCATGAAAATAAGGAGGGAATTCTAAAGTGAGCTGAGCGTAAACACCAATTGGAAGAGCTAGGCATAACGTTTTTGCGAGTTGACAATCTAAAACACTTCTGAAAGCCACTTGATGGAATACTGGGTTTTGCCAGACTTTGTGAGGTATCGTCATTCTGACAGGGTGCAATCTTGGAGTCTCAGACAGTCAGGGACCAAGTACCGGCATCATACACTTTCCCAAGGTTCACAGTGGGAAATCTTGACCCGGGTTTATCCCCGACTTTGGACACCGTCTGTGTGGCATATGCATGTTCTCCCTGACCACACAGGTTTTCTCCAATTGCTCCAGTTTGCTTCCACATCTCAAAGACAAGTTGGGTGGTAAGTTATTGCCTTCTGTAAATTGCCCCAATGTGTGAGTGGTAGAATCTGAGGAGGATTTGACGGGAATGAGCAGAGAATAAATTGGCGTACTGGTGCCGTAGTGGTAGAGTTGCTGCCTTGTAGCACCAGAGACCCGGGTTCAACCCTGACAATGGGTGATGTCTGCACGGAGTTTATACATTCTTCCTGTGACTGCATGGGTTTCCCCTGGTTTCCTCCCACATTCCAAAGACCTCCAGGTTTGTAGGTTAAATGGCTTTGGTAAAATTGTAAATAGTCCCGAGTATGTAGGATAGTGCCAATGTACGGGGATCGCTGGTCGGCGCCGACTTAGTTTGCCGAAGGCTTTGTTTTCACGCTGTATCTCAAAACTAAATTAAACTAAATTAAGATAGAGTAGAGTTCATGTAAAAATAGGTGCATAATGATTGACCCAGATTCAGTGGACTGCAGGATTGTATTTCTCCGTGACCGTGATTGTATTGGTTTGGTTAGCTTGGTTTATTATTATCATCATGTGTACTGAAATGCAGGGAGAAACTTTGTTTGCATGCTAGCCAGTCAAATCATACAATACATGAGCACAGTCAGGCCATACACAAGCAAAGCCATGCATAGGCATAAGGTAGTGCAAAGAGAAAAATGCCAGAGTGCAGAGTGTAGTATTACAGTGTTATAACATTGTCGTTACAGAGAAACATTAGTGCAGCTTTAAAAAAAAGTGTGATGTCCACAATGAGATGGAGACTACACCTTATCTTATGGGAGGAATGTTCCGTAGTTTGATAACAGCGGGAACAAAGCTGTTTCTGACTTTGGTGGTATGTGCCTTCGAACTTTTTATCTTCTGCCCGATGAGAGAGGGGAGAAGAAGGAGTGATGGGGGTGAAAACAGTCCTTGATAATGTTGAAGAGAGACACAAAATGCTGGAGTAACTCAACAGGTCAGGCAGCATTTCTAGAGAAAAGGAACAGGTGCCGTTTCGGGTCGAGACCCTTCGTCAGACTGAGAGCCAGGGGAGAAGGAAACTAGAAGTGTGAAAAGGTACAGAACAAATCAGAGCCGGCACCGATGGCCATGGAGCCCACAATGGGCAATTGTTGGCTGTGGAGGAGGTGATAACGAAGAGATATGAACAGTGAAACTAGCAGGTCGATGTGTGTAGGAGGGATGGAGAGAGAGGGAGTGCAAGGGTTACTTGAAATGAGAGAAATTAATATTCATGTCGCTGAGTTGTGTAGTTGCCCAAGCAAAATATGAGGTGCTGTTCCCCCAATTTGCATGTGGTCTCACTATGCTGCAGAAGGCCTAGGACAGAAAGGTCAGTATGGGAAAATGTTTGGCAACTGGAAGATCACATTGTCCAAGGCGGACTGAGAGTAGTTGTTCAGCGAAACAATTGGGTAGTTTGCGCTTGGTCGCGCCTTTCCCACGGCAGTGTGAAGTGTAAATCGTGTCAATAAAGGGGAGGCTGTTTTGTGATAGATTGGGCTACATTCATGACTCAATTATTTCTTCCGATCTTAGACAAAGTGGTTGCCAAACTAAGCTGTGATGTATCTCTATAGGATGTTCTCTAGGGTTGATCGATACTTTAAATGAGTGGGCAAGGATCTGACAAATGGATGCAAAATGTGAAAGTGTCCATTCTGGTAAGAACGAAAAAAAAGAAGCATTTTTGCCACATAGTGAGGGATTGCATAGTTGTGAGAAACAGCTGGATGCAGGTGTCACAGTGCACCATCACCAAGGGCCTATATGTTGTTATCATAACTAATTAGGAAAGCTAGCAGAATTTTGCATTTTTATCGCTGGGAGAAAATGGAAATCATGGTTCAATTGTAAAGGGCATTAGCTAGAGCACCCCTGATGCGCTACCCATCTAAGGAAGGTTATGAATGTGTAAGAATATTTTCAGAGAACATTTACTTGACTGATACCTGGAATGGGTGCGTTGTCTTATGAGGTAAGTTTGGACAAATCAGGTTGTATTTGCTAGAGTATCAACTCATGCTCCCCATTAGACCAATCCCAGCAGTCCCATTCCCTCTTTCTTTATTTCCCTGTAGCCCTCCAATTTATTTGATTTCACATCAACTCCCCCTCAATTTTTATGCCAATTACCTACACTGGGGATAATTTACAGTCACCAATTAACCTATCAGGATGTGGGAGAAAATCAGAGAACCCAGTGGAATCAGCATGCGTGTGATTTGAAAGGTTTGATATTCTAATAATTTGGCATAAAGAGTAACTCATGATGTAGGCTTTCTTAAATGGAGGTTTATTTTTGTTGCTTTCCTCTGTTAGACTGTAAGGTTATTGTACTTCTTTACCGCTCCCTTTGGTGATAATCAGTCCTGGCAGCAGAGTTGAAAGGGATTTTATTCAACAAGTTTATCCTGGGGCTTCCACATAACATGAGGGTGAATATGTTGGAAAATGTTAATACAATAAAGCCTTAAGAAAATGAATATGATTACCATGAGCTGGAAACAGCATTAAATACGTCTATTTTAGGCTGACTTCCTATACTTACGGTTGTTAATCTGTGCACAACGTTGGCACTGGGTGCACTGAATGTGGATTCAGCTGAGGACTTTTATAAAGGAAGTACAGATTTCTTATTTAGAGGAATCAAGATTTATCGGCATGGCTGTAAGAAGATGAAAATGGCCTTTTTGGTTCTCGAATGAACACTTCAATACTTGGGCTCCATGGCCTTTGGGCTAAAGGCCTTTTATTCATTCATCTGATTTATGTAAATATTGTTCTTCAGCTGTCTGCAAAGTATTCAGAAATTGTACTGGAGGCATTTAGCAACTTATTTAAACTGGGGGAAAATAACGAAGTGGTAGGCTTGCTGCCTGCCTCTGATGGGAGGTCACAAACTCCCCGGGTTCACTTAAAAATATCAGGCTTAAATTCCTCCTCCTCGTCTAATGACTGGCTAACAAGTGATGGTGATAGTGGTGGTGATGGGGCTGGGAGGCTGCAAGAGAAATTTGCAGCCTCCCAATATAAGTATAATTCAAGTATAATTCATACTAACGCTTACAAACTTCTACTTCTATAGATGTCCCACAGAAAGCATAATTTTGGGTTGCATCACATCTTGGTTTGGGCCAAGCTCTGCCCATGACTGTAAGAAATTGCAGAGAGTTGTGGATATAACCCAGTCCATCACACAGAGTGCCGTCCGATTCATCTCTATCCAATTGGACTTTGCTTATGGAAATAATGTGCTACAATGCTGAGAACTACATGAACTCTGTATCTTCGCCTTTGCTCCATCTATTATACTTGAGTTTAACTTGAATGTATTCATGTACAGTATATCTGATCTGCATGGAAAACAAATCTTTTCATTGTACCTCGGTACACGAGATAATAATACACCTAAACCTAATTGTACAGCGAGTAAAATTGTGTGCAAACTGAATGAAATTGCTTTTCCATGAATCCATTATAACTAGAGTCCATGAGCACCCATTCCAAAATGTTAGTATGTCCGACATACCAGAATGAAAGAAGTGTGCAGGATAATCCCAAGAATATGAATTCAGGAGCAAAACGTGACATGATGGATATCTGTTATTAGAGCAGAAACTGATGGAAATACTTATGTTAGGCAGCATCTATAAAGAAA
This sequence comes from Raja brachyura, assembly GCA_963514005.1. The sequence goes on from OY740784.1 coordinate 81,211,724, forward strand.
GGTAGAAATAACCTTTCCTGTCCAGGACCCTCCACAGGATCATTCTTTTCATCAAGGGCTTGACACGTTAACATTATTTCTCTCTCCACAGATACTGCATGATCTGTTGAGTATTCTCAGTGTTTTCTGCTTTAAAAAAAATCATATTGAGCTGCAATGCTGTATTGTTTGGTACAATTACATATATCAACCAACTGAACATGATGGCTCCGGTGTGTGGAGTCTCTGCATGCTGGTCTCTAAAGCGGATTTACTATCACCTACCTACAATTGATCCACTCTTTTAAATTTCTTCTTCAGTTGTAAATCCATCAAGATTTCGAACAATACACAACATTTTCTTTAATCTTCTTTCAGATCTAGTATTCTAATGCCTTGCTATAATTAGACTACTCATAAGCAAAGGATGTAGCACCAATCTCCCAACCTACCTCATTACAGCCTTTGTATTTTTTTCTAAACTGCACTTTCTCTGTAACTGGAATGCTGTAACACTTTATTCTGCACTTTGGTATTTTTCTATTAATATAATCTACTTGTGTATGGTTTGATTGTACTCATTTCTAGTACAATTTCACTGGATAGCACATGCACTTTTCATTGTATCTTGATAAACAAGACAGTAATAATAAACCAAATCAAACCAAAGTGTTTCAAGCATTGAAATTCAATAAAATGGTGCAGACACGTCTTCCCATTTCTGGACATGGAAAAGCTTAAATCTTTTTTCTATTCTCGCCTGTTTAAACATCAAAGTCTTTCTTAACCCTCTCTGGCTTAACCCCTCCCTTCATCACCTCCAGTTTAAATTCCAGTTGGAATATATTGGAGGACCAAGTAACCAAGAACCAAGAAGAAAAGGTCTTGACTCGAAACGTCGCCTGTTCCTTCTCTCCATAGATGCTGCCTCATCTGCTGAGTTTTTCCAGCATTTTTTGTCTAACAGGGAATTTTATGGATTCAGTGTCAACTTTGTTTGTTGAGTACAGAAAACTGTGGTTGATAACTTTATGGATACCAAGAGAATCAAAGGTTGGAGTATCAGGGGAGAGGTGGATTGAAATAAAGGATCATCCATTATCTCATTGAATGGCAGAGCCGGCTCAAAGGTCATTATGACCGATCCCTGGCATTGCTCACCAATCTTGTTTTTGTTCTGCTCCAGACGATTGTTTACAAAGCTTTAAGACAACTCTTCAATGCAGTGAAAATAATAGAAAAAAATAATCTCTGACTTGAAATGCTAACATTTCTCCTCTTTCCACTGACAGTGCCTGACCGGCTGTATGTTTCTAGTGTTTTCTATTTTTACTTCAGTGCAGTACTAAGTAAGTTCTGAACTGTTGGAAGAGTTTAACTTTTTTAATATGATGTTAAACTGGTTGCTTTATGAACTGGATTCAGAAGATACCGGAGGAAATCATCAACAGTATCCTGGTCAAGATTTATCCTTCACTCCACATTTCTCTGATTTAATCCCTATCAAATTGCAGTCTTAGAGAGGTTGCTGAGTACATGTCTGCCTCCCTCTTTATACCAGTTGTAATGGCAAATTTCCAACTTTTCCAGTGACCTCTTTTCCAGTTGCCATTACAACACAGACCTAATTGAACAGATTGTCCAGTTGTTATTTCCAGTTTAATTGGTTGTTTATTGAAGTAGTTGTACAAACAAAGAGGTGAACGTACCAGGTATTCCTTATACTACATATAAGCTGTAGCTGGCTGTCCTGTCCCTGGTCTGTCCCTGGACTCCCCCAACATTGGGGACATTGTTCCTGCATCTATCCTGTCTAATCCTCAAAGAATTTTATATGTAGCAAGTGGAGGCTACCTGAGCCCTCAAGTCTGCTCTGCCATTCAACTTAGTCGTGGCTGATCTATGCTGGCTTTATTTGTCGTATCACTTGCCCATAACCTTAATTTCCTCAATCTTTCAAAAATATATTCATATCCAACTTAAATATATCTAATGATCTGGCATTCACCACCCTCAGCGGCAGATCATTTCAGAGATTCATTACCCTCTGAGAGAAAGAGTTTCCATATACCTCAGTTTTAAATGACCTGCTCCTTCTTCTGCAGCTTTGTTCTTTTGTTCACAACTCTGCCATTAGTGGCCACATCATACCAAGCCTGTCATATATTAATATGTATTTGAATAAGGTAAGGCCTCGTTCTTCTAAATATCAGGAAATACATATCATTTCAAAAATTGGAAGAACAGTACACTGTGACTTTTTAAAAGAGCTAAGTGCCCAGGAGTGATGTTGTAAAGCAGCACAGCGTAGAAACTGTGGACATGGAAACTGTTTTGGTGTATCTGCTGCCAAATAAAATCATCATCTCTTTGCCAATGCTTTTTTCATCATGTCTGGAACATACAATTTTCACCAACCAAGTAAATGCTTAATGTGTAATAATTTAAATGATCAGTGAAAAAAACAAATATCATCTAAAGTGCATATCCACCCATCTTTCTAAATAGCCTCAACCTATTCATGAAGACATTGCAAATTGGTGATGAGAATTATAGGATTGTTGAAGAACTTTGATGATTCTGACATGATGTTTTAAGTGATATTTTGTAACAGGATTGATATTTTGCAATCGCCGACTTGAGATCACATTTGTCAAAGAGTGATAGAGTCAAACAGCATGGAAACAGGCTATTTTGGCCCATCCCATGCAGGCTGACTAGTGGGCAACCATTCGCATTCACTCCATCTTCCAGAACCAAATTCTATAAAAGTTACAGCAGAAATGATGAGCACTTTGAAAGCTAGTTACTAGTCTGGATATATATTTGTTCATTAATTGTTTACAGTAATACGTTATAACAAGAGGATTTCAGTATAGGAGTAAAGAGGTTCTTCTGCAGTTGTATAAGGGTCTGGTGAGATCACATCTGGAGTATTGTGTACAGTTTTGGTCTAATTTGAGGAAGGACATCCTTGTGATTGAGGCAGTGCAGTGTAGGTTCACAAGATTGATCCCTGGGATGGCGGGACAGTCATATGAGGAAAGATTGAAAATACTAAGTTTGTATTCACTGGAGTTTAGAAGGATGAGGGGGAATGAGAAAGATGATCACAATGAATGGCGGTGCTGGCTCGAAGGGCCGAATGACTTCCTCCTGCACTTATTTTCTATGTATATGTCTCTATGTTATGTATGCTTCATTGTTAAAAATTGCTGGAGCAGTTGTGTGTGTGTGTGGGTCTTTGTATGAGTGTTATATGTATAGTACACAAAGACCCATTGAACAGGAGTCATGTTGTGTTCCTGTTTTACACAAAGTAATAATGTTACAGTCTGAAATATGAATTCTGTGCCAGCAGGATAAAAAGCAATATGCAGGCTGTTTAAATGTTCTGCCAAATAAAATCATAATATCTTTGAGAATCAATACATTTGCAAATTTAAGGGCCCATCCACTGTACGAGCTAATTAAAGAGTTCTCCCGAGTTTCCCCTGATTCGAACTCGGAGAATTACGGTAATAGCCGCTTGTAGGTACTCGGTGAACATGTTGAAAAATCTTCACGAGTCTTCACGAGCTTACCGCGTTTCCCGAGTACCTGCCGTTATCGTTACGAGCCGCTAAGAGACGTCCAGAGCTCCAACATATCCGCTACGTACATTCTACATGCTTACCGCAAGTTTGGTTTTTGTTAAACTTGGGAGAGCTCTTGAATTACCTCGTACAGTGGGACAGCCCCTTTACATTTACAGAAACCCTCTCAAATACTTTTTAATGATACCAGTCACAGGCAGCAGAATTTACATGGGTTATAGAGAGTGGTAATCTGATAATAGATTCATAGAGTCATAGAGTGATACAGTGTTGAAACAGGCCCTTCGGCCCAACTCGCCCACACCGGCCAACAATGTCCAAGCTACACTAATCCCACTTGCCTGCGCTTGGCCCATATCCCTCCAAACCTGTTCTATCCATGTACCTGCCTAACTTTTTCTTAAACAATGGGATAGTCCCAGCCTCAACTACCTCCTCTGGCAGCTTGTTCCATACATGAAAATTCCATGATAATGTTACCCCTCAGATTCCTATTAAATCTTTTCCCCTTCACCTTGAACCTATGTCCTCTGGGTCCTCTATTCCCCTACTCTGGGCAAAAGACTGTGCATCTACCCAATCTATTGCTCTCATGATATTATACACCTCTATCAGATCACCCCTTATCCTCCTGCGCTCCATGGAATAGAGACCCAGGCTACTCAACCTCTCCCTATAGCTCACACCCTCTAGTCCTGGCGACATCCTTGTAAATCTTTTCTGAACCTTGTGAAGCTTGACAATTTATTTCCTATAACATTGTTATGGTGTTGTTGAGAATTACTTTGGTGAAGTTGAGGCACAGTGGTGCAGTGGTAGAGTCGCTTCCTACAGTGCCAGACACCCGGGTTTGATCCTGACTACAGGCGCTGTCTGTCCGGAGTCCGTATATTCTCCCTGTGACCATGTGGGTGTTCTCTTAGTGCCTGTTTGTAGGTTAATTTGCTTCTGTTAATTGCTCCTGACATGTAGGATGCGAAAATGGAATAACATAGAAATAGTGTATGGGTGATCAATGGACAGTGGGCCGAATGGCCTGTTTTCCCATTGTATCTCCAAACGAAACTAAAGTTAAATGCTCCCACACTTATGATTGCATTGTGTTCAATGTGATGCCTCACCAGGGAAATATAATGTTAGAAGCAATTTCTAGTGGTCCAATTGATATAATATAACCAGAACTTGTGCAAGTAAACAGCAAGCTTTGTTAGCCTGATCACGGTTTTTATACAGGACATTTACATCTAATGCAGCTTACACTGGATCCTTATTGATTTATTTGTGCATGTTTACCCTGCACTGTGATCCTGTCAGTGGACAGCTCTATACAATGCATGTTTCTAATTGGATATCTGCTAGTCATTCATTCTTGGAAGCCCTTGGCATCTCTTCAGAACCAATTGAAAATTTCTGTCAGCGCTCTCGTCAAAGTGACACAAAAGCCAGCACTGTAGCAGCACACTCGACATTCCTAGCTGTCAACAGGGAAGGAAAACAATATTTTTCAGACTCGGGTTCAATGCAAAAATGGTCTCGTGTGCACTGTCGGCAGGTAGCTGTGGTGCTTCAACGAGTGCCACTCATGAACGTTCGACTTGGCCAAATGCTTCAATCATTACAATCCTCTCAGGGTTATCCCCGTCTCTCAGACTGAGTCAGAACCCCACTCCATTGCACATTACAGTGTTACTTTAAACTAAAGGGTGCAGTAGATTTTTTTTCAGTGTGCACAATATGACCGCGATTCTTGTTGAATTCTTGACAGATCATTTGGTCCCTCAAGTGATGTTCTGATTGTGTCATCCAAGGGTTGGCCTGGCCTGAGTCTACTTATTTAAGGATCATTGATCTTCAGCCTGAAATAAAAACATTAGTATTGACTGTGGTAACCTCAAAATCAGAAGATGGTCCTGAAAAATGACGAGTGAGGGAATGGGCTTCCTTACACAGTCTAGAACATAGCACATAGAACCATGCAGCATAGGAACTGCCCTTTAGCCCACAATGTCTATGTCAAACATGATGCCAAATTAAACTAACCACTTCTGTTTGCATGTGATCGATATCTCTCCATTCACTGGATATTCATATCCATATCTAACAGCCTGCTAATTGCCACTATCGTATTTGGTCTACCACCAAGCCTAGCAGCACATTCCACCACGCTTTGTACAAAAAAACTTGCCTCACACAACTACATTAAACTTTCCTCTATTGACCTTAAAACTATGCCCTCTAATCTTTGTCATTTCCACTGGGAAAAAGGTTCTGTGTCTACACTACCTATGTCTCTCATAAGTTTATATACTTCTATCAGGTCTCTCCTTAATCTCTGACCCAGTGTCTGAAGGAGGGTTCCGACCTGAAACATAACCCATTCCTTTTTTCCAGAGATACTGCCTGACCCACTGAGTTATTGTAGTTTTTTGTGTCTATCTTAAGTATAAACCAGCATCTGCAGCTCCTTCTTACACACCAAGTTTGTCTAACCTCTCCTTATAACTAATAAATTCTAATCTGGACCACATTCTCTGCACCCTCTCCAAAGCCTCCACATCCTCTTATGATGGGGCAACCATAATTGCACACAATGCAGCCTGCCCAAAGTTTTATAAAATTGCAACATGACTTCCTGACTTACATATAATGCCATGACTCATGAAGGCACGCATACCATATTCCTTCTTTACTTCTCTATCTAATTGTGTTACTACTTTCCAAGAGGTATGGACTTGGACCTCAAGATCCCTCTGTACATCAATGCTGTTAAAGGTCTTGCCGTTAACTATATATTTTCCCCTTACATTCAATCTCCCAAATGTAACACGTCACACTTTCTCAGATTAAACTCCATTTGCCATTTCTCCATCCATATATGTAACTGATCTCCTTCCATATATGGAACTGACCTAAATCTTTTGACAGTAAGGACCTGTAAGGACTCCATCCCCTATTCCCAATTCCTCCGTCTACGCCGCATCTGCTCCCAGGATGACGTGTTCCACACCAGGTCATCGCAAATGTCCTTGTTCTTCAGAGAACGGGGTTTCCCCTCCCCCACTATAGATGAGGCTCGCACCAGGGTCTCCTCCATACCCCGCAACACTGCCCTCTCTCCCCATTCCCCCACTCACAACAAGGGCCGAGTCCCCCTGGTCCTCACCTTTCACCCCACCAGCCAGCGCATACAACAAATAGTCCTCCGCGAGTTTCGCCACCTCCACCATGACCCCTCCACTCTCCACATCTTCCCATCTCCCCCCCTGTCTGCCTTCCGCAAAGACCGCTCCCTCCGCAACTCCCTTGTCAATTCTTCCCTTCCCTCCCGCTCCACTCCTTCCCCGGGCACTTTCGCTTGCAACCGCAAGAGATGCTACACTTGTCCCTTCACCTTCCCCATCCACTCCTTTCAGGGACCCAAGCAGTCATTCCAAGTCCGACAGAGGTTCACCTGCACCTCCTCCAACCTCATCTACTGCATCCGTTGCTCCAGATGCCAGCTGATCTACATCGGTGAGACCAAGCGGAGGCTGGGCGATCGTTTCGCCGAACACCTCCGCTCGGTCCGCAATAACCAACCCGACCTCCCGGTGGCTCAGCACTTCAACTCCCCCTCCCACTCCGTATCCGACCTCTCGGTCCTGGGCCTCCTCCACGGCCAGAGTGAGCAACACCGCAAGTTGGAGGAACAGCACCTCATATTCCGCTTGGGGAGTCTGCATCCTCTGGGCTTAAACATTGAATTTTCTCAATTCTGTTAACCCAGACTGCCTCCTCCCCACCTTTCCCTCAGCCCTCGGGCCCTGACATTCCTTCTCCATCTCCCCCCCCCCCCCCCCCCCCCAGTCGCACTAGCTTCTCATTTTCACACCACAAACAGCTTACAATGGCCTGTTTCCTGTATCACCAATACTTTTTTGCATATCTTTCATTCATTGTTCTTTATCTCTCCACATCACTGTTTATATCTCTCGTTTCCCTGATCCCTGACCAGTCTGAAGAAGGGTCTCGACCCGAAACGTCGCCTATCTCCTTCGCTCCTTAGATGCTGCTGCACCCGCTGAGTTTCTCCAGCTTTTTGTGTAACCCTAAATCTTTTGACAGTTCACTACCTCACCAGTTTTTGGAACTGTAAACTGAAATCTATAAATTTACCAACCGACCCAATGGCATTTATGTCCAAGTTGTTATATATCACAGACACCAGAGGACCCAGTACAGATGTCTGTGGAGTCACACACCTTCAACCAGAATAACATCCATCTACCACTACCCTCGGTCTTCTATGAGTAAGCCAGTTCTAATACAAACCACCAAGTTACCACGCATCTCATGCATCTCAATCTTGCTAGGTGTGACCGAACAACCACTGCAATTAGGTAATGAACAGATCATGCTGGAATAAATTGGAATTTCAGAAGAATTGGAGATGATTTCATTGAAACTTACTGAATTCTTACATGCCAAATCAAAATGGATGAATGCATTACCACTAGATAGACACAAAAGGCTGGAGTAACTCAGCGGGACAGGCAGCATCTCTGGAGAGAAGGAATGGGTGACGTTTCAAGGTCGAGACCCTTCTTCAGACAGTCTGAAATGTCACCCATTCTTTCTCTCCAGAGATGCTGCTTGTCCCGCTGAGTTACTCCAGCTTTTTGTGTCTATCTTCGGTTTAAATCAGCACAGCAGTTTCTTCCTACACAATGAATTATCCCTGGCTGAGGAGTCTAGAACAAGGTGTCACAGGCTCAGAACTAGATTTGGCCATTTATACTGAGACAAGGAGAATCTTTGAAGTTGTCCACCATGAGGGACTGTGGAGATTGGCGAAAGATTATGATCAAATGCGACGTTGAATATTTTTATGAACACCGAAGGAATAGGAAGATATGGGAATAGTGCAGGCAAGATGAAGAATGCGGCAGACTCAAAGGGTGATACTCTTGCCATTATTTCTGATGCTCTTATCTGCTGATGTTATGACTCCCAACTGCCCGGCAAGTCACTCAGCGTAGACGCAAGTAGTTTCAAACAGTGAAAGCTGGGCTTCCCTGTGACACTAGTCTCCTGCATATGAATTACAAAACAAAAGTTACAAACTGACCTCTTCATCGTTCCCTATGCACAGCAAGCATAATTTGCCCAACCTAGGAAGAAAATTTTAATGAAAGCTTTTTATGATGAGAATAGCAGAGTATGGAATATATAATTACTGCCTTCACTGTGACCGATCATATGGACGGGGAATAATTATCCAGCACTCAAAAGAGAATCTTATGAATATTCAGCAACACAAACGTGACATTGTGTAACTGCAGAACCAACAATTAGCAGATTAAAGATGAGTTTTCTGTGCTTTTGAATTGGAGGGGAAAGTTGAGATTGTACATAACCTATGAAATGATTTTGTCACTACACATATGCTGAAAAAACCCGATAACCTTAACATCAAGTAATATATTACATATTTATCGAGTATCTTTAGCACAGAGAAATCCCAATATGCTCATCAAATTGATTATTATTTGGTAAGGCTGGTCAAGGTGGTAGGTTTTACAGTTACAGGTTAGTTTATTGCCACGTGTACCGAGGTACTTTGAAAAGATTAAGGAGCATCTTCAGAGAAGTGGAGTAAAAGTATAAGGAGGGAATTCCTGAGCTTAGGGCTCAAGGTTGCTAATGGTGCAGCTGCCAATGCCGTTGTGGTGGAGAGATGGAGACTACAAAGTTTGTAGGGCCACAACTGGAGCAGATATTTCAATTAATTGGCACATTAGATGTGTAGATAGAGGTGTGAATCCCTCGACTAACACAAAATTGATGTCAAAATATGCAACAAAACATTTACACATTTTGAAGCAGTTTTGGAAATCAAGTCAATGTCACAGATTGTTAGGTGAAATGTCAGGTTTCCCAAGCCATCAGCCAACCTGAAGTCCAAGCGCAGATTGCAACCTTTGTCCAGTGAACATGCGTGGCTGCCAGCAATCAAAACCGAATCTTGATTCATGTTTTTCAGATTCTGAATTTTAAACAAGGCTAGAATTTATTTTATTGGTTGAATTTAAATCCTTCAGCTGCCCCAGTGGGATCAGCATGAGAGATGGTACCCAACTCAATCGCACAGAAAGATCCAAAAGTTTAAGTTATCTGAAATCATATTCCATGTGGGAATTTGATAATCATTAATCAGGGTGGCACAGTGGCACAGTGGTAGAGATGCTGCCTTATAGCGCCAGGGTCCAGGGTTCTATCTTGATGACAGGTGCTGTCTGTATGGAGTTTGTACATTCTCCCCGTGACCATGTGGGTTTTCTCCAGGTGCTCCGGTTTCCTTCTACACTCCAAAGACATACAGGTTAATTGGTTTCGGTAAAAATTGGAAATTGTCCCTAGTGTGTAGGATGGTGTTAGTGTACGGGGATCGTTGGTCAGCGCGGACTCAGGGGGCCGAAGGACCTGTAACTTTGAACTAAACTAAACTAAATTAAACTAAACTAAAGGGCACCGAAGAACTGTTTCACTTTGGAATAATGCCACAGGATCTTTCACAAGAGGGCACAGAGCCCTTGGTTTAATGTGCACTCACAGTAGTGTAAAATACCTTAATACTCCATTGAGGTATCAGCATGGATTTTTATTTGCAAATCTTTGTATTAGAATTTAAACCCACAAAATTTAAATACATATTAATGGCAGATGGGGTGAGGTTGGTATTGGGGAGAGTCAAAATACAAGCTGTACAGTCCTTAGTTGAAAGCATGCCAATAGGGCAAGTTTATCTAGTGGCTGGGAAATGCAAAAATAATGTTGTTATAGCTTTTTCATGAATGGGGAGTTTCGTGCCCGAAGCACTAATCTGTTTCATCTCCAGGAAATTATATGGAGAAAAGTTGCAGACAGACGACTTTTGACTGGCAGCTTTGTACAATTCTTGAAAAAAGCGGTTATTAATCTTTGCTGCACGAAAACACTACAATGGTGCAGCTAGTAGAACCACTGCTTCACAATTCTGGAGATCTGGGTTCAATCTTGACTTTGGTTGTTGTCCGTTTGGAGTTTACGTGTTTTCCCTCTGATTGCATGTGTTTCCGTCGTGTGCACCATTTGTTGATAGTTGCGGGTCCAATCAGGAAGCTGTGAACGATGTGGAGGAGTCAAGATCAGTCACGTTAGCTTTGGAAGATGTTGGATAAGTTGGGAGCTCTGGGTTCCACAGGTAGGTAATGGGGTTGATGAACGAGGGAGGAGATTGGTGTTCATTGGAATGGCAATTAGGGTAGTTATTGACGTTAGGGCAGTATTGCAGATTTTGGAGTTGAGAAAAACACAGAATGGAAGGGTCTGAAAGAGTACGGATGGGTTAGGAATCAATGGAAGAAAATTGTGATGTATAAATATAAGGGAATAAGGAAGGGACGGACTAACAGATAGACAACCAAAAAGAAGAAATAAAGTGCAGAGCAGCTAAAGTAATGATGGAGAAACAAACAGATTGAAGGATGATGGAAGAAAAAACAAGGAGATAGTAAACATCCATGCACTGATGTAGAACATTTGCAATGGCCCCTCAATGCTCATAAGTTAAGGAGCAGAACTAGGCCATTTGGCCCATCAAGTCTACTCCGCCATTCAATCACGGTTGATCGATCTTTCCTCTCAACCTTATTCTCCTGCCTTCTCCCCAAAACCCCTAACACCCATACTAATCAAGTATCTATCAATCAAAAAATATCCATTGATTTGGCCTCCGTTGCCTGCTTTACACAAAGTAGAAAACATGAAGATTTAGCATGTGTTGAGTCAGATTGAATTGAGGCTCGGCCCAGAAGCATTGTAATATGTTTAAGTAAAGACCCTACTGGATTTCAGAGCCTTTGCGTTTTATGAGTACATCTTTTATTACAAGTTGGGTATAAAGATTGATGGAGTGGCTAGATGGCTAGTTTATTTGCAGTGGAAATACCACAAGATTTTATCCAACATAGTCCAGATTCTGGATAGCAATTCCATTATATTCATCACTGAACAATTTATTTGACAAAACCAATAAACTGTTATTGAATACTGTTTCTTACAGTAACTTAATTTATTTTTTAAGAAGTGAAAAATATTGTAAGTAAATCTTTATTATAAGTAAAACATGTATTATATATGCTATTACTGGTAATCGTTTCATTGTTGATAAACATTGTTGATAAACATATTTGACCAGTCATTGCACTGATTTTGACCTCTCACAAATGAAATTACCATGCACTTTGACGTAATTTACATCACTTTCAGATAAAACTGCGTTGAGGAAATTATATGCACAGCCAGAGCCCATTGCCTGTCCTATCACATATGACACACTATAGATTGAACATATTTGCACTGGAAAGAGCGCAGAGGACATTACCTGGGATGTTCCACCTGGGATGGAACATTTCAATGTGTGGAGAAACTGGATCGGTTAGTGTTGTTTGCTTTGGAGCAGAAGAGGCCGGGGAGGGATGGGAAGGGGGTGGGGGCAAAGGGAGGGGGGTGATCGAGCTATAAAAAATTATGAAGGGAAGATAGGGTAGATAATAGGAAACTTTTCCTCATCTAAAACCGGAGGGCACATGTTTTGGGTAAGAGGTTTGGAGGAATTGAAGGATAATTATTTTCACCCATGGGATGGGTAGCATTCTGGAACACGCTTCCTGAGGGAATGGTGGATGCTGGTACTCTCGCAAGATTTAAGTGCCTGGACGATCGTTTGAATGACCAAGGCAAAGAAATTTATGGGCTAAACGTTGATGGAGGTGTAAGTACCAAAGCGTATTGGATGGCCAGTATGGACATGATGGCCAAAGGGTCTCTTTCTGTGTTCTATGAATCTGCAGCTTTATAACAAACCCGTGCCACACTACGTTAATGTAGCATTTCAGGCATACTGTTGTTTCTCACACTCCAAATAGAGATAATGTATTTACTCTTAAGGATTTGCAGTTGCCCACTCAAAACATCATCCTCTCTAACATGGCACAATGGCACAGCTTGGAAAGCCGCTGCCTCGCAGTGTCAGAGTCACAGGCTCAATCGTGACCTTGTGTGCTATCTGTGAGGAGTTTTCACATTCGCCCTGTGACCTCCTTGGTTTTCTCCGGGTGCTCTGGCTTCCCAAAGACACGCGGGTTGGTAGGTTAATTAGCCGCTGTTGCCCCTTGTGTGTAGATAAGTTATAAAATTTGGGGAGAGATGCTGATAAAATAGTAAGATTAAACAAGAACTTACCAGTTCGAAGGTTGATCTTTATTTTATGAGGAGTTGCGATGAGGGATTTCTTGAAGAACCTGCCAGCACGCATGCGCGACATTCTTCAAAGTAGCGGTGTGGAATCACAGAACAACACAGAGAAATGACTTGGTATAGTAAGATTGAAGAGACTCTAATTACCAGTTGATTATGATCGAGGGTTGGGAGCGGAGGGCACGAAATCCCTCATCGCAACTCCTCATAAAATAAAGATCAACCTTCGAACTGGTAAGTTCTCGTTTAATCTTACTATTTCATTTCGGAGTCACGTGAGTGACTTCGTGAAGACTTCAAAGCTCTGTGATTTCACGCCCTGGACCACGTCCATGCTGTCACACACCACTATTAAGGATGGATGGGAGTAAACAACTTTCCAGACTGCTTGTACTGAAAAACAAGAATAATATTTATTAACAATCAAAGCAAAAAACTCTCATTCGGGGACATCTCCACGTTCTGAACTGCATTCAGCACGGCCTCCGCGAACTGTAGAGGAGCGGCAACAGGCTTGTTATAAAACCGCTGAAAGATGGCTTCATTCGCCCATCCTGCTGTGGCGAGAATATGGTCCATGGGCACCTCCATGACCCTCGCCGCTGACGTTGATGCAGCCCTGGTGGAATGGGATTTGAAGACATTAGTGTCGATACCTGACTTACCCAAGACGATCCTGAGCCACCTGGATATCGTCTGGACTGTCACTCGATGGTGAGGTTTCTTGTGAGTGACAAGCAGGTATTTCTCCATTCCCCTTAGGTGTCTCGTCACTTTGACATAGTGACGGATATGGGCGGCTAGACATAGCCTTGCATCTGCGGGGTATGCCGGGAACTTCAGCTGCAGCCCTGTGAACCCAGGTCTATGCTGCTTGAGTAGCTCATCTATAAAGAAGACTACTTCTGCAGGGGTAGAGATCATCCTGTCGATCCGGATTTTATGGAGTGTCTGTACCCTCTGCGCTGAAGTCAGTGCCAGTAACATCACCAGCTTCAGGGTGAGTTTGTCCAGATCTAGCCCCTCCATGGGCGACCACGTCCTGAGCAGGGTTAATACTTTCCCGATATCCCAGGTGATATTATAGCGTGGTCTGGGCGGATTCGAATTGAATATTCCCCGCATGAGCCTGGACACCAGCCTGTTGGATCCTACCTCAATATTGAGGTAGAATGACAGCGCACTCCTGGCGCTGTTGATGGCACTGTAGCTCAGGTGTGCATCATGGTGCGACCCCGCCAGGAATTCCAATACATCGGTTATGGTTACAGCGTCATAAGTAATTTGGGAGCGGCCGCAGTAGGTTTCCCATTTCCGGATGTGGGAGAGGTATTGCCGCCTGGTGGACTCCCGGCATGACGCTCCGATGGTATCCATTGTTCTGGGTGATAGGCCATACCGCAGTAATGGCCTGTTCAGAACCTGCAAGCCAACAAGTTTAGATAGCTGTGGCAGGGATGTGGTTCCCCTGACACAGGGTTAGTGACCAATTGTGGGCAACCCTCTAAGAGGACCCAAGGTTGACTGATCATATCAAAGACCACCGGATACCATGGCTGCGTAGGCCAGTCGGGTATGATAAGAATGCCCTTGGCAGCATCCATCTGGATTTTCCGCAATACCCGACTGATGAGGCAAAAGGGAGGAAATGCATAGAAGAACCATTTCCCCCAGTCCAGCGAGAACGCATCCATCGCCATTGCCCCAGGATCTGGTTCCCACGAAATGTATGTTGGTACCTGATGGTTCAACCGCGACTCAAAGAGGTCGATATCCGGTTTACCAAATTTGGCTGTAACTTTAGCGAAGAATTGAGGATCCAACATCCACTCGATGTTGTCATTCAATTTGCGTGACCTGGTGTCCGCCACAGTATTGAGCTCACCTGGTAAATAGGTAGCTGAAATCCAAACATTCCGTTGAATACACCAGAGCCAAATTGTATTTGCCAATTCATCACATGAAATTGACCTGGTACCGCCCATATGGTTTAAATATGCCACCGCAGTGGTATTGTCTATTTGGAGACGGACATGAGCGTCAGTAAGATTAGAACAATAAGCTCGAAGTCCGTGAAATGCTCCAAGCATCTCCAAATAGTTTATCCCTTGTGACAATAACAGAGTAGATTCAAGGGTGTCCCATCTGCCCCCGCAACTAGAGTAGTTGTCCGTAGCTCCCCAGCCATGGGAGCTTGCGTCTGTTTGTAAGTATACCACCGGATTGGGCAAAATGATGGGTTTAAATGAGTCACAAATAATGTCCACCCACCATTGTAACTCAATCTTAGCTTTAGGAGGCAGCTGCATAGGTCTGTCGAAATGTCCAGCGTTTTGTATTAACTCTGAGATCTTGGCTCTTTGCAGATTTTGATAATGCAAAGGTCCGTATTGAGCAGCTGGAAAAAGTGCTACGATCTTGCCAATTACCTTAGCAGTTTGTCTAATTGATGGTATACTGGCCCAGACTAAATCCTCACATACTTGGGTGACATCCCCAACTTTGTTAGCTGGTATGGTGGCCCTCATGCGATTGGAATCCACCGTGAACTTCAGATAATCCATGACCTGTGAAGGGCAGAACTTTGATTTATCTGGATGGATAATGAACCCCATGTCCTGAAAAATTGCCACAGTGGCTGAAACTGCCAGTTCAGCTGATTCCAGGGTGTTGCCAACAATCAAGATATTATCCAAATAGGCCATCACTATATGATGTTGTTTCCGTAGCGTGGCCAGAATAGGTTTGAGTAATTTAGTAAATAATCTAGGGGCCGTGGTAAGCCCATTTGGCAAAGCCCTGTATTGCCAGAGCTGATCCATCCAGATTAACTTTAAGAACTTCCTATGGTGTTTCCGAATGGATACAGAACAGTATGCATCTTTTAAATCAATGCATGCCATAAAGCAGCCATGAGAAATCAACGACTTGGCTGTTTCGAACGTGTCCATTTTGAAATGGGTATATGTTACAAAGGTATTCAAATGGGTCAAATCAATAATAACCCGACATCCTCCATCCTTCTTGGGCCTGGTGAATATGTTGGATACAAATTCAATTGGTTCGTGCATAGTTTTTCTATCATGCCTTTTTCTTGTAACCTCAAGATTTCAGCATAGCCTGCTGCCATTTCAGTGCTAGACAGCGTAAATTTCCGATCGGGCATATGCTGGGATGGAGGGATGTTGCCATTGATGAATTCAATCTCATGGCCTTGAATACTTTGTAAGATAAACTCATCTGAAGTGATAGTTTCCCATGCCCCCGTGAAGAACCGAAGTCGCTAACCAACATGTGAAGTTAAGCACACAGGTGCATGAAAACCAGACCGCCTTACCTCCATGGTTACCGGCGGTCCTTGACATGTTTGGCGGGACGTGGAGGTGCTGGGTTGGGCTGATGATGCGGCGTCCGCATCGTCCATGGTGGCCGCTGCGGGCCTTGCCCTAAAAAAGGCACCGGCTGCTGGGGCTGTTGGTATTGAGGCGGAGCTGGAGTGTAGGTATGTGCCGGTCCGGTGGCAGGGCCTCGTGGCCTGTAAAACGGCGCTTTCTTGGCCGCCTGCCTGGGCAGGCTGACCGCAGTCTGAGACCGCATCAGTCCCACCGTTTTGGCGTGGTCGTCCAGCTCCTTGACCCTCTTCGGGAGGTCTTCCCCGAACAACTGTCTGGGCGGTGGCGTAGGAGGCGCCTAACACAACCCTGCGAATTTTGGGTTGAGCGTGGGTCGGATGACACTCTTCTGGAAGGCATTGATCTCGTGCTGAGTGACACCACAGAGCGAGAGCATCTTCCTGCTCCGTGCTTAGGTCCTCTCCGTCCACCAACCGCGCAAACGCGGTTATCCCAGCAGTAAGCAGCTTCAGCATGCGCTGGAGCTTTATCTCCTGGGTCCTGATGGCTGTGCCGATGTTGCCCCAGATTGGCGTATTGACTGTGGGCACGTTGAGGGAGTTGCAGTTGGCTGGAGCCTTGTGCCTGTTGATGGCCTCCGATAGAACCTCCTCCTGGAGCTGATGATTGGTCAGGAAGTCCACGGTGGCAGCCAGTTTGGGGTTGAGGGGTAATCCCGATGTCTCCGAGGATGCGAATTTTGCCGCTACATCAAGGAGTTCTTCCTGCGGGACCTCTGATGGAGCTGGTGTAGGGTCCAGAATGTCCTCATCCTCTGGCTGCCTGCGGCTCCCTGTCGACAATGGTGAAGCCTCCCTGTGCCCACTGGTGCTGGATGCCTGCTGCCGTTGATTCTGTTGCAATAGGAGCTCCAACATCCGCTCCATTCGGTCAATACGCCCCTCGCCCTTAGAACTTGGGCGGTCGGAGTCCTCATGTTCTGCTGAACTGCTGAGGCTCCGTTCATCGGCCCGCACCTCGTCGAATTGAACCCGGTGCCGGAAGTTGTCGCTTCCAGCCACCGCAGCAAAGCTGAGCGATTCCCGCGCGGGAGGTACGCTCATACGCCTCCTTTTGGCGGAGCCTGATCCCGCTGCCTCGGAGGGCAAACGCGGTGGAGAGTCGGCACCCAATGCCTCAGCACGGTGACCCGACGCCCGCGCGGGCTTGCTGGCTGCCCACATCGTGGGCCTAGCCAGCGTACGGTCCCGTCCTACCATCCATGGAGGACTCGGTGACCGTGGCGGGACTCCTCCCAAGTGACTCTTCCCGGTCTCAATGGTTGGGGAGTCAACACTGGTCCTGATAGGTCTCCCAGTGGACTTGAGTCCCGCCATAACACCAGTCCGCATTTTAGCGGCAGGTGACGTCTTAGCCCCTAAAGGGTTAGACTTATGGGGTCCATCCCTCCCTCTCCTCCGAGGCCTCAGGGAGAAGGGCCGCGCAGCCGCACGCGAGCCCTTGCCCAGGTCGGCCAACGAGCCCGTTGGCGACCTCGATACGGAGGCAGGGTTTACCTGCTCCGGTGGTATACCGAAATCCTGCTCCTCGAATTAGTCACTGGAGCTCCGGTGTATCGGCGGATCGGGCCCTGTAGCAACAGGGCTCCCCGACTTCCCCGCCTTCTTCCCGGCCTGACTAGCAGGTGCAGCCGTTGATGAGGGCCCCGGGACAGGTGGCCGGCGACTCTGGACGGACGTCCTACGGCCTTTGTTCCTCCCTTCCATGTCCCTGTTGAAAGAACACACTTCCATCAAGGACCAACCAACTTAAGGTTAGTATCACTTAACAGCAGCTCCTTATGAAGGGCTGGCGGGGAGCCGCGCTCCACCGCCAGCTGTCGGCAGCAACGCGTTGCGACGATATGTCGCGCATGCCTGCTGGCGGGTTCTTCACGAAGTCACTCACGTGACTTCGAAATGAAATAGAGAGAATAAAGTTGGATTCAATTAGTATAGGATTAGTGTAAATGGTGGTCGTGGGAGGGGGGTGGGGGGGTGGGGTTATTGATGGTCAGCATAGGCTTGGTGGACCAAATGACCTGTTTTCATGTTTTCATTCCATATTACTCTATAATGCCCCTATCACACCAGAAGCAGATATCTCTTTTATCTACTTGGAAGATCGTACATGGTGATGGCACAGGGTTAGGAGAATGTTTCTCCCAAATTTGAGAAGGAGAGAGGGAAATACATTTACAGCTGTAGTGTGCAGTCTTTATAGATTGATGTGCTTAAAAATCAGACATTGATTGCCTGAAGCCTAATGATCAGAGATGACCAGAAATAGCCATGAAGTGTCAGTGATAAAATCTAAAATCCAGAGGCTGATTAACATCAGTGAATATGATTTGTGCACAGAGAGGTGATGAGGTTGATTGCATTGAAAGTCTGGAGCCCAGCCTTTGTTGCGGAGATTACCATATTCCCAGAGAAACAGGTGTTAGTCTAAAGGCTTTTTATGTTTAACATCAGCCAAATACACGAAAGGTCAGGTAGCTCATTTTCTTCCAGTCCAAGCCAATAAAACTGATACAAACACAGTGCTTAAATAAACATCCACAAGGAACTTTGCATAAACATTGAATGGCATGGAAATTGAGATGCAATTATCCTGTGTTTTCTGGATATCTTGTCCATAACAGTATAGATTCTCTCGAGCAATGGAAAGACCCATGTGCAATCACAGCAATCCTTCGAACTGTGATTCCTAAAGCCCCTGTCCCACTTAGGAAACCTGACTGGAAACGTCTGGTGACCTTGCGCCCCACCCAAGGTTTCCGTGAGGTTCCCGGAGGTTTTGGTCACTCTCCCTAATGGTCGAAAGTGGTTTCCGCATAGTCGAGGCTTCTTCTATGTTCCTGCGATTATTTCAACAAAATCAAAACCGGCCTAAGCTAAAAATAGGTTGCCATTTGGTCGAAGCCAGTGGACAGGGGTCGCTATTTACTTACAGGCAGTTGAAGGCAATCTCCTTTGCTGATCGGCCATTTTGATTGGCTCATTGGAGTTTTCAGCAAAGATCCTATAGGTTTTCAGGACCTAGAAGATCCGCCGGAAGTTAAAATGCCCGCTAACTTTATTAAAACTGTCTCCACTCCTTCTCCCACCCCCTTCTCTCCCCTTCTCCCCCCTTCTCTCCCCCTTATCTCCCCTTCTCTCTCCCCTTCTCTCCCCTTCTCCCCCTTTCTCTCTCCCCTTCTTTCCCCTTCTCTTCCCCTTCTCTCTCCCCTTCTTTCTCCTTCTCTCCCTCCCTCCCGCGCTCTCTAAAGGACTTACCGTGCTCTGTGGCAGCCGTTTACCTTCCTCTTCATCGCACAGACAGCGTTCCTCCACTATCCATGGCCCCCACCTTCGCAATGTGTTTGTGTGTGTGTGTGTGTGCAGTCGGTAGCAAAGATCCGGTAGGATCTTTGGTCAGTAGATGCAGCTCATGCTTCGGTCGAGGCTTTCCAGGTGAGTGATGGAAACCTTGCGTGGGGCGCAAGGTCACCAGAGGTTTCCGTTCAGGCTTCCTAAGTGGGACAGGGGCATTAGTATCCACAGTGCATGAACAACTTTCACGGTTGGCCTATGCAAAATGGGTTAAATGGCACCCTAAACAATATCAATGCTATGGGAAGATAGACACAAAAAGCTGAAGTAACTCAGCGGGACAGGCAGCATCTCTGGAGAGAAGGAATGGGTGACATTTCGGGTCGAGACACGTCTTCGGTCTGGTCAGGGGAAAGGGAAACGAGAGATATAGACGATGATGTAGAAAGATAAAGAACAATTAATGAAATATATATATGCAATGCTATGGGAATTGTTCTGTTCAGATCTTCTTTAGCAAATAGTATTTGAGATTGACTCTAAAGATTGCCATAGAATTAAGAACTTATCAGAGGTGGTTTTATAATCTCCAATATTGTGCCATTGAAGGTGATCATGGCCAATCGAGTTTATGCCAGCTCTCACTCGAGTTTATTCATTCCTCCCACTCTCTCCCCATCCACCTCACCCACATTTTCCTGCCATCCTTGTACACCCGGGGTCATTTTCACTAGCCAATTGACCTATCAACATACACGTCATTGGAATTTGGGGAGGAAACTAGAGCACTCAGGGGAAACCCACGCAGTTACAGGGAGAACATGCAAACTCCACACACAAAACACCAGAGGGCAGGATTGAACCCGGCTTACCGGATCTGTCGGGTGTTCCTCATAATGACACCATGGTTCATAAGTATCTGTACAAAATGAACAACTGGACTTAGCTTACTCCTTTGATGAAGAGATAATTCAAAGTGTGGTGAATGAACATTGGAATAAAAGGGGGCCTTCTTTTCTATTCACTTTTTGGCATGGGAGAGGGGGTCATTGCTATGCCAGCATTCATTGACCATCACTATTTGCCCTTGTGTAGTGGATGACGAATTTCCTTCCTGACCTCTTACGATTCTTTTAGTGAAAATGCTGCCACAGTGCTGTTGTGAGGGGGCTCCAGGATTTAGACCCACAATGATGAAGTAGCTTTAATGTAGTTCCAATTCACATTGCAGGGCAATTGTTGTGCCAGCTCCATGTGGGAAATTCGTTTATACCTGCTACCCATGTCCTTATCGGTGATAGTTTAGTTTAGTTCAGTTTATTTATTGTCACGTGTACCGAGGTACAGTGAAAAACTTTTGTTGCCTGCTAACCAGTCAGACAAGGCATGTGTGGAAAGACAATAGATGATTACAATCAAGCCATTCACAGGGCACTGATACATGATAAAGGGAATAGCGTGAATAATGTTTAATGCAGCATAAAGTCAGTAAACTCCGATCAAAGATAGTCCGTGGGTCTCTAATAAGGTAGATAGCAGCTCAGGTCTGCTCTCTAGTTGCGGCAGGATGCTTCAGTTGCCTGGTAACAGCTGGCAAGAAACTGTCCCCAATAGAGGTCATGGGTTAGGTCAACCATCTTTGGCTATTCTTCAGCCCAATTGCCCAAGATCCTGCTGTAATTCTTAATAACAATCTTCACTATCTATGATACCATCTATTTTAGTGTCATCTGCAACCTTATAATCATGCTATGTAGATTTCATTTCGGAGTCACGTGAGTGACTTCGTGAAGAGCCCGCCGGCGCGCATGCTCGACATATCGTCGTACCGCGTTGCTGCGACGGCTGGCGGTGGAGCGCGCTCCTCGCCAGCCCTTCAGAAGGGGCCACGGAGGTAAGTATTCTACCTTTAGTTGGTGGTCCTTGTTGTTGGTTTTGTCTTGCAGCAAGGACATGGATGGGAGTTCCAAGGGCCGGAGGACGTCAGGACGAGTTCGCCGGTCAACAGTTCCGGGGCCTTTACCATCGGCAATACCTGCAGCGCAGGCCGGGACTCAGGCGGAGATGTGGGTAAGCCCTGTGATTACAGGTCCAGGTCCGCCAGCACACCACAGCTCGGAGGAGTTCGACGAGGAGGAGTGTGGTGTGCCGCCAGAGCAGGGGGACCCTGCCATGGCAGTCAGGTCGTCAGCGGGCTCGCTGGCGACCTCGAGCAGGGCACGTGCCGTTGCACGGTCTGTTCCACTCAGCCCTCCGAGAAGGGGGAGGGCAGGAGCCCAGAAGCCTAACCCTGTTAGGGCTAAGGCATTGCCTATCGCGGAGGAGCGGTCAGGTTCCAGGGCGAGACCCGGGGCGGCTGTGAGGTCCAGCCGGCACACCCCGACTCTCGACGCCGGGACCGGTCGGTCGAGTCGGGTCTCGTCACGGTCGCCGAGCCCCCCATGGATGGGTGGGCGAGACCATGCGTCGGCAACGTCCACGATGTGGGCAGCCGGCAAGACTGCGCGGGCCCCAGGCAGCCATGCTTCGGCTGGTGCCGACACCTCGCCGCAAGTGCCCTTAGTGGCAGCGGCTTTAGCTCTCGCTAAACGGAGGCGATTGAACACGCCCGCGCAGGAATCGCGCAGTTTCGCCTCGGCGGCTGTTAGCGACAACTACCGGCACCGGCAGGGCCTCGACGAGGTGCGGGCCGATGACAGGAGCCCGGTTTTCTTTTCAGAGCCGGAGGACTCCGACCACCTGAGTGTTCAGGGTGAAGGGCGTATTGACCGTATGGAGCGGCTGCTGGAGCTCCTGCTTCAACGTCAACAACAGCAGGGCAGCAACAGGCACAGGGCGTCTTCACCAACATCTACTATCAGCCTGGAGCAGCAGGAGGAGGAGGTTCTGGTGGATCCCGTACCAACTCCGTTGGAGGTGCCAGCGGAAGAACTATTGGATGTGGCGACCAAATTCGCGGCCTCACATACGGCTGGTCTTCCTCTAAATACAAAGCTGGCAGCCACAGTGAACTTTCTTAATAATCAGGTGCTGCAGGAAGAAGTCCTCATCCAGGCTATGAGCCGGCACAAGGCTCCATCCAATTGCAACTCCCTCAACGTGCCTGTGGTCAATACGCCGATATGGGGCAACATCAGTGCGGCTATCCGTCAACAGGAGGTAAAACTGCAGCGGATCCTGAAGCTCCTCACGGCCGGTATTACCGCCTTTGTGTGGTCGGTGGACGGGGACGAATTGAATTTGGACCAGGGAGATGCCCTGGCCCTCCTGTGCGCGACCCAGCACGAAATTAACGGGTTTCGCAAAACCAGCATCCGCCCAGTGCTCAATCCAAAGTTTGCAGGAGTGTGCAAACCACCGCCGCCGCCCCCGCCCCGTCAGCTCTTTGGGAAGGACCTCTCGAAGAGAGTCAAAGAGCTTGACGAGCAAGCCAAAACGGTGGGGATCATGCGCCCTCAGAGTGCCCCCACACCGTCAGGCTCAAAGTCTCCATACATTCGATCACGAGGGTCTGCCAGTACCTCGACGAGGACCCGCCCTCAAGCTCCACAACGACAGCAACATCAGACCCAGCACCAGGGGTCTTTTTTAGGACAGGGTCGGCAGAGACCCTGGTGGAAAACGAAGACGCCGCGCCCTCAAGCCAGCCCAGCACCTCCACGTCCACACACGCGTGTCAAGGACCGCCGGTAACCACGGAGGTGAGGGGGTCTGGTTCTCTCTTTTCTCTCTGTTTAACTTCACATGTTGGTGGTCACCTTCGGTGGTTTTTGGGTGCATGAGGTAATTTCACTGGTGACGAGTATGTGTTGCAGAATATTCAGGGGCATAAAATTGAGTTTATTAATGGCGACATTCCTCCATCCCAGCACATGCCCGCTCGAACATTTAAAATTATCTGCTGCAGAAAAGGCAGCCGGCTATAAGGAATTGTTAAGTCTTGAGCAAAGGAGTGATTAAGAGAGTGGTGCATGAACCAGTTGAATTTGTTTCGAACATATTCACCAGACCTAAGAAGGATGGAAGTTGTCGTGTCATTATTGATCTAACCTGTTTGAATACTTTTGTAACATATTCTCATTTTAAAATGGATACGTTGAAACAACCAAATCATTGATTTCTCATGGTTGCTTTATGGCATGCATCGATTTAAAAGACGCATATTATTCCGTATCCGTCCAGAAATGTGACAGAAGGTTTTAAAATTCATCTGGATGGGGCAACTCTGGCAGTACAAGGCTTTGCCTAATGGGCTCACCACAGCCCTAGATTGTTCACTAAATTAGTGAAGCCAATTATGGCTTATTTGAGACAACGACACCATATAGTATGGCCTATTTAGATGATGTCTTAATTGTGGGCCACACCCTGGAATTGGCTGAACAGGGTGTTGCAGCTGCTGTCAATATATTTCAACAATTGGGGTTTATTGTCCATCCAGAGAAATCAAAGTTCTACCCTGCCCAGGTGATTAATTACCTAGGGTTCACGGTGAACTCTATAAGCATGAGGGTTACCATTCCAATTAACAAGATTGAGGAGGTTACCCAGGTGTGTCAAGATTTAATCCGCACCAATATACCATCGATTCGGCACTTAGCTACAATAATTGGGAAGCTGGTAGCTTTGTTTTCGGCAGCGCGATATGGACCTTTGCATTATCAGAATTTGCAAAGAGCTGAAATTGCTGCGTTAAAACAGAACACTGGTCATTATGATCGGTCCATGCAGCTGCCGCCCGAAGCGATAAATGAGTTGCAATGGTGGGTGTGTCACATTAGCAACTCATTCAAGCCTATTAGGGAGGCTAATCCGGTGGTATATTTGCAAACTGATGCAAGCTCCAATGGTTGGGGATCCACGAATAATTGCTCTAGTTGTGGTGGCAGATGGGACACCCTTGAATCAACGATGTTGTTAACTCAAGGGATTAACTATTTGGAGTTGCTGGCAGCATTCCACGGACTTCGTGCGTATTGTTCCAAGCTTGTTGGAGCACATGTCCGTCTCCAAATAGACAACACCACAGCAGTAGCATATTTAAACCATATGGGTGGTACCAGGCCAGTTTCGTGTGACAAATTGGCAAACTCAATTTGGCTCTGGTGTGTTCAAAGAGACATTTGGATTTCAGCTACCTATTTGCCAGGTGAGCTTAATACTGTGGCGGACACCAGGTCACGCAAATTTAATGACAATATTGAATGGATGTTGCATTCTGAGATCTTTTCTAAAGTCACAGCCAAATTTGGTAAACCGGACATTGACCTCTTTGCGTCACGGTGGAACCATCAGGTACCAACCTACGTTTCATGGGAACCAGATCCTGGGGCAATAGCGCTAGATGCATTCTCGCTGGACTGGGGGAAGTGGTTTTTCTATGCCTTCCCCCCATTTTGCCTCATCAGTCGGGTATTGGGAAAGATTCAGGCAGATGCTGCCAAGGGCATCCTTATTATACCCGACTGGCCCACACAGCCTTGGTATCCGGTGGTCTTTGACATGCTCAACGAACCTTGGGTCCTTTTGAAGGGTTGCCCACAATTGGTTACTCACCCTGTCTCAGGGGAGCCGCATCCCTGCCATGGCTATTTAAATTTGTTGGCTTGCAGGTTCTGAACAGGCCGTTAGTCCAATACGGCCTCTCGGCTCGGACCATGGATACCACCGGGGCGTCGTGTCGAGAGTCTACAAGGCGAAGATACCGCTCGCATATTAAGAAGTGGGAAGCCTACTGCAGCCGCTCTCGCATCACGTACGATGACGTGACAACAACCGACGTCCTGGAATTCCTCGCGGGGTTGCACCATGATGAACACTTAAGTTACAGTGCCATCAACAGCGCCAGAAGTGCGCTATCGTTCTACCTCAGTTTGGAGGTAGGATCTAACAGGCTAGTGTCCAGACTCATGCGGGGTATATTCAATATGAATCCGCCTACACCACGCTATAATATCACCTGGGATGTCAGGGACGTATTAACCCTGCTCAGGACGTGGTCTCCCATGGAAGGGCTCCAACTGGACCAACTCACCATGAAGCTGGTGATGTTACTAGCGCTGACTTCAGCTCAGAGGGTACAGACACTACACAAACTGCGTGTCGACAGAATGACAGCTACCCCTACAGAAGTAGTCTTTTTCGTTGACGAGCTACTAAAGCAGCATAGACCTGGGTGCACAGGGCTGCAGCTGAAGTTCCCGGCATACCCCGCAGATGCTAGGCTATGTTTAGTCTCACATATCCGCCACTATGTCAAAGTGACGGCACGCATCAGAGGAATGGAGAGATACCTGCTTGTCACTCATAAGAGACCTCATCATCGAGTGACAGTCCAGACGATATCCATGTGGCTTCCAGTCGTCTTGGGTAAGTCAGGTATCGACACTAATGTGTTCAAGTCTCTTTCCACCAGGGCTGCATCGACGTCAAGGGCGAGGGTCATGGAGGTGCCCATGGACCAAATTCTCGCCACAGCAGGATGGGCTAATGAAGCTGTGTTCCAGCGTTTTTATAACAAGCCTGTTGCTGCTCCTCTACAGTTCGCAGAAGCCGTGCTGAATGCAGGTCACGAACGTGGAGATGTCCCCGCATGAGGGGTTTTGTTTTGTTGTTAATAACTCTGCTCTTGTTTTGCAGTATGAACTATTGAGCAAGTTTGTTCCTCCCATCCATCCCTGGTAGTGGTGTGTCAGCATGGACGTGGTCCAGGGCGTGTAATCACAGAAGCTTTGAAGTCTTCACGAAGTCACTCACGTGACTCCGAAATGAAATAGTAAGATTGAACGAGAACTTACCAGTTCGAAGGTTGATCTTTATTTTATGAGGAGTCGAAGTGAGGGATTTCGTGCCCTCCTCGCCCAACCCTCAATCACCTTCATCTGGTAATCTTAGTCACTTCAATCTTACTATGCGAAGTCATTTCTTTGTTGGTTTCTGTGATTCCACGCCGCTACTTTGAAGTATGTCGAGCATGCGCGCCGGCGGGCTCTTCACAAAATCCCTCACTTCGACTCCTCATAAAATAAAGATCAACCTTCGAACTGGTAAGTTCTCGTTCAATCTTACTATTCTCATCCATGTTAAACTAATATGCCAGTGTGTTTCCCTCAACACAATACAAATACACAAATAATATTCTATCCTGCACGGTGGCACAGTGGTCGAGTTGCTGCCATCCAGCTCCAGAGACCCAGGTTCGATCCTGACTGCAGGTGCTGTCTGTATGGAATTTGTACGTTCTCCCCGTGATCTCCATGGGTTTTCTCCTGGATCTCTGGTTTATTCTCACACTCCAAAGATGTCCAGGTTTTGGCTTAGTAAAATTATAAATAGTCCAAGTGTATGTAGGATAGTGTTAGTGTGCGAGGATCGCTGGTTGGCACAGGCTAGCTGGGCTGAAGGACCTGTTTCCGCGCTGTATCTATAAACTAAACTAAGCTAAGCTAAATTAAATTAATAACACAAAGAGCATGTCAGGCATGTTAAAATGGAATCCTGTAGGTCATGTAGTAGTTTGAATAATCTATTGTGCTGCTCTGGTGGGATTTGGTAGCAGAAAGGTTAAACTGGTAGGTTAGCAATTCTAAAGGTGCGGGCTATTAATCTGTACACAAGTTCAAATGCCGCCACAATAGCTAAGACTTTTAAATTGAAGTAATTAAATAAATGTAGAACTAACAAAAAAACTGGCAACAGTAATGGTAACCATGAAACAGCTGGACAGCTGTTTAAAAACTCATCTAGTTCACTACAGTCCTGACTTGAGCTGGCAAAATAGTGACTCCAGATCTACAAGAAAGTTCATGACCCTTAATTGCTTTCTGAAGTGCTTTAAGATGCTAATTAGGGATGACAATAAATGTTGGCCCAGCTGTTGATGCCCTTACCCCATGGAAACCTTGAAGACATTCAAATGAAAGATCTGCATTCCTAGGGCAGCTATCACATCTTTTGGGACAGAGCAAAGAGTTTATAGTGAACTAGTTATGGCCAAGCAATGGGTTGAAGCAAGAGAGGAAGAAAACACAAATAACAAAGAAAACTGAGACTGAAAGAATTCCTTTCACCCGAGGAGGAATGAGACTTAGTAACGTCTAGGGTTTCCTGTTTAGGTATAGGATGCTGACTGACAATTGCAAGACCACCAGTCACGTCATCACTTACATGGATCAAATTCAGTGGGTATTTTTATGGCAGAAATATATGGATTTTTGATTAGTACAGGTGTCAGAGATAGATCAGCTATGAATGAATGGCGGAGTAGGTTACCTGGCGTACCCATGCCTGTCCCACCATTCCATGTGATCAGCCCGGATCTATTCCAGGCCTCAATTCCTCTTCTGTGCCAGTCCTGAATCCTCCAATCTTTCAAAAATGGACCCACCTTCTCTTTAAATAACCCCAAATGAGCCAGACTCCATAGCCTTCTGGAGATAAGAATTCAAGAGATACACCACCTTTTGCGAGAAATATCTTGAGGTGCCTTCATTTGTAGTTTAGCTTGATTTATCGTCACATGTACCGAGGTACAGTGAAAAGCTTTTGTTGCATGTTATCCAATCTGCCATTCGAATGACTGCCCCCTTATCTTGTAACTATGTCAGCTTGTTTGTGATTCTCCCACTAGTGGAATATCTACCCTCTATGCCCCATTGGAATCTCATGTAATTCACATCATATTCTCCTAAATTCTTCGAAATAATCTGCCCAGAATAAGTGCTGAAAGGAGTCAATTATCCCCAGCGCCAACTTTAAAGGGTTAAACAACATAAATGGTCAGAACGATAAGATGCAGCAGCTTTTAGTTGAACCACAAAACAAATGAATCGGCTCCCTAGTTTTTTTCTTCCCAATTGAAGAGAACAGTCCACTGTTTGAATGATTTGTTCGATGCTTCAAACATGCCAGCAATCACCCATCTATTGCACTCAATATTTTTCCCGCACACCACTTTCAATTTTTATTTTATCCGCACTCAATTATAAAAAGAGGGTATAAGCTGACTGCTGTCAATTGTTCTTTTCCTTAACTCTCACAACTAATTATATCTCCACTGTGATAAGTGGCCAGAGCTCTGAAAAACCACAAATATGTAGTGTCAAGAATACTAATTCTTCAGCAGGTCCAGGAAAACCTTTTCTTGTGTTAACCTCATGTTGTTAAACCCAGCAAAGGAAAGAGAGCAAGGACATTGTTCAATTACTCATCTCTGCTGCCAGTTTCTTAGTAATCTCGTTTTCTTCAGTTCAAAGAATTTAATTTTATCTTTAAATATAAAACAAGTAAAAGTCGTTAATAAAAAAGGGCATTCATCAAGGTAAGGTTCTGTGTGGGATGATAGACAGTTAAAGTTTTTCAACGTGAATGCATGTACAATTGTAGCTAAAACCACAATTGTTCAGAAGTGCATCAGAAGGCATTAAGTTTGCATGATTGGCTTTCCTTTGCTGTTTTTCACAAAGTCCAGGTGTTTTCTATGACATGTACACTTGAGAAAAGATTGGTCTTACGTGTGCGATACCTAACAATTAGTTTCGAAAAATGACAAAAAATCAACTCATCTCATTTTCTTGGGATGGGTGGTTCCTGGTGAAATTGTTTTAAATTGCAAAGTACTCTACTAATTAAATATCCTGTTTGCTTGATTTCATAAATGCATGAAAGCTGCAACAAAATGCTTGCATCCATCCCTTGCAAATTGTTCAATCATTATTGTAAAAAAAACTGTAACATCCATTTGACTACAAAGCCACTGAAAAGCTTTGTGCTATATACAACTTAAAGGGGCTGTCCCACATGGGCGACCTAATCCGCAAGTTAAGAAGAGTGCCTTCGACCTTCAAGCTCTAGGGCACTCGCCTGGAAAACATCGAGCTGGATCGACTGTTCACGTTGAAACTGCGAGCTGGATCGACCGACCACACACACACACACAAACACATTGCGAAGGCGGGTGCCAAGGAAAGCGGGGGAGCGCTGTCTGAAATTCACACCCACAATGAAGCACAAGGTAAAACGGCTGCACAGTAATGGTAAGTCGTTTAGAGAGCTTTAGGGGGTAAGTCCTTTAGGGGAGGGGCGGGGTGGGGAGAAGGGGAGAGAAGGGGAGAGAAGGGGAGAGAAGGGGGGGAGAAAGGGGGTGAAGGGGGAGAAGGAGTGGAGACACTTTTAAGAAGTATAACGTTTAGTGGGCATTTTACCTACTGGTAGGTTTTCCTTGGTCCTAAAAACTCCAATGAGCCAATCAAAATGCCCGGTCAGGTCTCAACTGCCTGACTGTAATTAGCGACCCCACTCCATTGCACTACATTTTAAAAAGACCCATGCCGACTAAGTTTTACTCACGGAAAATTTTTCAACATGCTGAAAAATTTTCCGCGACCTAGCTGAGGCCACGAGTATTCAGGAATTTCTCTCGAGCATGAAGGAGAGTTCCAGCGACCTCATAGCACCTCCTAGGACCATGTGTCGACCATGCTGCGAGTTTGTAGGTTGAAGACACTATTCTAATCTTGCAGATTAGGTCGCCCAAGTGGGACAGCCCCATAACACATAGAACATGAACAGGCCATTCTGCCCACAATGTCTGTGCTGACCATGATGATAATATAAACCAAAGCCATCTGCCTGCAAATGGTCTATATCCCTCCATTCTCTGCCTGTTCATGTTTCTGTTTATATGCCTCTAAAACACCACTGTAATACAGTATCTGCTTTTACCATCTCCCTCAGCAGTACATTCCAGGCACCTACTGCTCTCTGCAATAAAAAAATGGTCTTGTAAATCTCCTTTACACTTTCCCCCTCTCACCTTAAGGCTATGCCTTCTAGTATTTGATATTTCCACCATGGGAAAAATACTATTTAGGTCTCATCATGTTATATACTCCTAACGGGTCACCGCTTAGCCTCCGATACCAAGGTGTTACAAGGTCCTGTGATTAAGACTGAGCACAGGATTAAATATTTCCATGAACTGTATTGGATGTATGGCATGGAAGTCAGTATTGGCCAATGTGGACTGCAGGAGGATCCTGAATTTCAGTTCTGTATTTAATCATCATATTGAGTGAGGAAAGTTAAAATTCCATCCATTTCTTTTGATCAAACCTGAAGGCTTGAGCGATTTCCAAGTAGAATGTGCATCAGTCAGTTATCAGGGCAGCACGGTGGCGCAGAAGTAGAGTTGCTGCCTTACAGTGCCAGTAGACCGGTGTTCGATCCCGACAACGGGTGCTGTCTGTACAGAGTGTGTACGTTCTCCCCATGACCGCGTGGGTTTTCTTCGAGATCCTCGGTTTTCTCCCACATTCCAAAGACTTACAGGTTTGTAGGTTAATTAGCTTGTTATAAGTGTAAATTGTCCCTAGTGTATGTAGGATAGTTTTAATGTGCAGAGATCGCTGGTGGGTGTGGACTTGGTGGGCCGAAGGGCCTGTTTCCGCGCTGTATCTCTAAACTAAACTAAACTGAACTAAGCTGGCTGGATCTAAGGCATTGGAGTTCCTGACCTAAACCTCACCTCCGTTGTTCTATTCCTGCAGGGGGCAGTAGTGCAGTGGTTGAGTGTGAAATTAACAGCCAGTGTTATGGGGCATTGATCAGCGATATGGGTTCAAATCTCACCTCGGCAGCCAGGGATTTTAAATTCAAATAAAGAGCAATGTTTTCAGTATCAGGCCCCTGAGCAAAAACTGTCAAGTTGACCAATGCCCTCAGGACTGTACCCCAGGATATGATGGACAGAGAGCTTTATATATATTTTTTTTTCATAACCCGGATGTCCAAAAAGGTTGTGCAACCAATCAAGCCTTTTGATCTGCAGTTGGCAAAAAATGAGTGAGAAAATAGAAACACACAACTGGAATTGCATGCAAGATCTTAAACATCTGGCACATGTTTATATAAAATGAAAGATTTAATGTTTTATTGCAAAAGGTTCTTTTAATCATTCTGCAACGTAGCACATTGGAATTCTCTGACTAATCTGGGATTAAATTGACTTGCTCAAAGGAGCCAAAAACAGCTCCACATCTGAACAGAAGGAAAAAAAACAACCCTGTAGTTACAACATGCGAAAAGGTTAATAGAACGTAGGTGAGAGGCCAGAGCTGTTGTTTGAATAGGAACCAACTTTCTTTCCTGGTTTGATGTTTCCAAAGGCTTTACCATTCTTCTGCAATTCAAAACTGTTTTCCAACAAAGAATGGAAGAGAATAGAATTAACTGACTTAATTAAATCAAATGTGACAGCAATTGATGCAGCAATATTCCCTTTATGAAATTTGATTATACTGACACAAATTGATTAATCTCCTTAGCTTAGATTTCATATTTGTTTAAGAGTCATTGAAATAAGTCCTGAGGCCTATGTTGGGATAAAGCATGTATTATTTTCTCCATTCATAGAAGCATGACAGAATCGCACACAACATGCAGAGGCTATTTGGCCCATTGTTCCCATGCCATCTCTTTGAAAGAGGTTTCCTTTTGAGAGTTCATGTTGAATCTTGCTCTGTAATATTTTCTTCTCATTTATGCCCAGACTGTCAACAAAGTGGGTTTGCATTTTACGGGAAGGACTGAGAAAATGAGCCAAACACAATACACCTGTACCAACGAAGCATTAACAACACTCACACTGTGAGGGAACTGTTCCAATTGGATATGTATGATAACTTAACTGTCAAAGTACATCATCGACTGTAAATTGCTTAGGGTGTCCTGAGATTGTGAAATGGACCACATAAGCGTGAGTTATTTTTTTACAGGGTAAAACAGGAAGTTTAAAGAGTTCGGTTTTTTACTACAAGGAAACTATTAAATGTTATATGTAAGGAAAATCCAGTTTAAATTGTAGATCAAAGTGAATAAATCCGTACCAAAAAAAAATCTCCTTCTACTTAAAGAATGCTAAATGCCTGGCACAGTCCAGCAAGCAAATTACAGATGAAAAACCATTAAGGGTGATTGAAAATAGATGAGATGTCATGGTTTGAGAGTCAAATTACTGGAGAGGTCTGCTCTGGATGGCATCAGCATCTGAGCCAGAAGATTATGGGTTCAGTCCCATTGCAGAGCCTTGAGCACAAAATTAAAACTGACACTTGAGATCAGAGGACTAATAATCTAGAGAGATGATGGACATGGGATCAAATCCCTCCATAGCACCTGGATATTCAAAATAGGAAGTTGGCAACCATAATAATATCCTTGAAATTCTTAAATACCATCTTTCCATCAGCTCAGACCCACATCAATGTGAACAACTCTTTCATCCTCTGGATTAGGCTGAAGAGCACCAAGCATCTGTGCTCAACTCAAGAAGAACCAGGCATAATAAAAATAAAGCAGCATATATTGGATGAGATGGGAAATTACATGATGGACAGGTTGGGAGAATGGCCAAATAAGTGGCAGATGGAATACAGTGTGGCAAAGTGTGGAGTCATGCATTTTGGTAGTAGGTATAAAGGCGTAGACTATTTTCTATATGGGTAAATAGAATTCAGAAATGGGAGGTGCATAGGAACTTGGGAGAGTTAATGCAGAATTCCCAAAAAGTTAATTTGCAAGTCGAATTGGTAGTAAGAATGGAAAATGAAATGGTAGCATTTATTTTGAGAGGACTGGAATATAAACGCAGGTATGTAATGCCGAGGCTTTAATAAGGAACTGGTCAGACTGCATTTGGAATATTGTGAGCAGTTTATGGCCCCATATCTGAAGAAGCATGTGCTGGCATTTGAGAGGATCCAGACGACGTTTACGAGAATGATCCCAGGAATAATTGGGTTAACATATGATGAGCATTTAATGACACTGGGCAAGTCAATGGATATTTTTAAGGTGGAGATTGTCGGATTCTTGATTAGTACGGGTGTCAGGGTCATGGGAAGAAGGCAGGAGACTGGGGTTGAGAGGGAATAATAACCATATAACCATATAACAATTACAGCATGGAAACAGGCCATCTCGGCCCCTCAAGTCCATGCCGAACAACTTTTTTCCCTTAGTCCCACCTGCCTGCACTCATACCATAACCCTCCATACCCTTCTCATCCATATGCCTATCCAATTTATTTTTAAATGATACCAACGAACCTGCCACCACCACTTCCACTGGAAGCTCATTCCACACCGCTACCACTCTCTGAGTAAAGAAGTTCCCCCTCATGTTACCCCTAAACCTCTGTCCCTTAATTCTAAAGTCATGTCCTCTTGTTTGAATCTTTCCTATTCTCATAGGGAAAAGCTTGTCCACATTAACTCTGTCTATCCCTCTCATCATTTTAAAGACCTCTATCAAGTCCCCCCTTAACCTTCTGCACTCCAGAGAATAAAGACCTAACTTATTCAACCTATCTCTGTAACTTAGCTGTTGAAACCCAGGCAACATTCTAGTAAATCTCCCCTGTACCCTCTCTATTTTGTTGACATCCTTCCCAGAGTTGAAATAATAGATCAGTCATGATTAAATGGCAAAGTAGATTTGATGGGCCGAATGGACTTATCAATAAACATGAAGGGTTTTCTTCCTGCTTTATTCTTAAATCCACATTGCTGAAAGAGATGACTTACTTATTTCATCTCATCTTGTGAGTTTCTGTAGACATAAATTTGAAAACACATTTCCTTCATATTACAGCACTTCAAGTTTACACACAGCTCCAGTGACCCAGATTCAATTCTAATCTTGGGTGCTGTCTGTGTGGGGTTTCTACGTTCTTCATGAATCCATGTGGGTTTCTGTTAGATGTTTCTGTCACACCCTGGGGATGTGGGATGTTTCTTCCCACATCCCTAGGATGATTTGCGAGGCTAATTGGCCACTATAAATTACCCCTTAGTACAGATGGGTGGCATAAAAATATATTTCATCAAAGCAAAATGTAGTTGCTGACATCCTTCCAGATGACCACGAACCATTGGATATCAGTTGTGTAGAGGCAACTTACACACACAACAAAAGAGATTACTTTGGTTTACTTCATGCTTTACCCCTGAGGCAAACATACAAGGACACTGTGCAGAAACAAGGAACTGCAATTGCTGGTTTATATCAAAGAGAGACACAAAGTGCTGGAGTTACCCAATGGGTCAGGCAACATCTCTGGTGAAAAAGGATGGGTGACATTTTGGGTCAGGAAGTCTGAAGAAGGCTCTCCATCCTTTTTCTTCAGAGATGCTGCCTGACCTGCTGAGTATCTCTAGCACTTTGTGCCGACAAGTACATTCTTAGAGGATCAGATTGGAAAAGGTCCAAGTCTTACCTCCTACCTGAGAGGGCAGCAACTGAAGCTAAAGTTAATATCTCAATAACTCAACTGAAATAGTCAGGATCACTGGACCTGTGAGCCAGGAAGAGAATCAGCAATGGGACCTTTAGGATGTAATCCAAGTTGTAATCATTTGGTTGAACCCCTCCCATTTTGATTTCTAAAGAGAAGGGCAACCATTTGGTCATTAACAAATGTTCATCATCTCCAAGACCTGTGGAAACGGCTCGCAGTACCTGGGCAGTGAACCTATCAGTCACTGGTTTATAATGTCCCCATCCACCCATTTGTTAA
Organism: Raja brachyura; assembly: GCA_963514005.1. The sequence continues at coordinate 81,246,859 of OY740784.1, forward strand.
TGATCAAAGTTTACCCTTCTCTTGACTGGTGCTTTGCATACAGCTGGTCTTGTCCTCTTCCAAGCTGCCCCCTTGATGGCTGTGTTCAACTGATTATGAGGGGTTTCCTTGGATGATTCACTGCATGAGGCATTATGCTGATGAGGTGAAAACGACTGCGTTAATGTTCAAAGCTTCCTTAACCAGAGGAAACCCATTCTTCTTCATCCTAACCCAGTCTGATTTTTATTTCCTATGACCTTCGCTCCTCAATTTATTGCCATCTGCCTTTTTATCTGACAGCAGGAAATGTACTAGTTAAATCGGCAATGAAATCTTGGAAGATTGTGATTGTTTGATCTCCCCCACCCTCACACTCTCTGACCATTGCTCCTCCTCAAGCCCAATGGGTATTCCAGAGAGTTATGAGGTAAACTGTGCTGAAACATCATAAAATTATTATTGTGATCATAAAGCATAGACCTGGAGAATACCCTTTGGTCTTCTGCTTGAAACTGAGCTTGTACAATTTGCTCAGACGTGGGCTCCTTCCAATTTATTTAATCTCCTGCAGAAGGTGAATAGCTACCAGTAAAACATCTCAGCAGATGAGCCTCTTGTGAAATTTCATCCTCAACAGCTGAAGGTAATTGAATGACAGACGCTGGATATCAATCGAACATTGTATTAAGTATCAGGGCTTGCTGAGGACATGCACCGGCTCCTGGAAATTGCTTTGATATGTTCACCGTTTGTAACAGGGAACTGAACTTCACCCAACACACAAAAATATAGTGTTTGTCAGAACCAAGTAATTGTCTCTTTCAGGGACTCTCTGAAATAAATCACTCCCATTTTTACTGTGTGTAATTGTGCTTTTTCACAAACCGTGGCATAATTTGTTGATAAGCAGAGAATCAGATGAGTGAGCAGCTCGAAGATAAACACAAAAAGCTGGAGTGACTCAGCAGGTCAGGCAGCATCTCTGGAGAAAAGGAATAGGTGACGTTTCGGGTTGAGGCCGTGAGCAGCTCATTGGATTTTATTGGTTTTAGGCAGAATGTTGGCTACGATTACGTGCTGTGTTGTGGAATGACTGATGAACCACAGGAATTTTCAGCAGAGCCACTGTTCAGTGATCTGATCAAAAGATTGGTTCCTACCAATAAAATGGGGCTCCCTGAACACTACACACGTGCCCTAATGAATATCAGAAAAGGATCTGCCAATATAAACAACACATATATTTCCATCCAATGAATATCTTGTGAGAATAATTTTGGAACACCACAAGACATAAAAGTAATTTGAAGTTAATGGAAAGGAACATGCAGTTTATTTAATTTCAAAAATCATACCGCTAAGCAAAAGCAGCTCATTTTCCAACATCATCCAACTGGAGCATTTTAATGATAGCAAATGTCAACAACCTTTTTGTAAAATCAAACTGCTAGAGGAACTTAACAAGTAGGATTCTGGGGATGGAGGCAAATAAACGGAGATGAGGAAGGAATTCAGATTGGTCCTGAATGACAGTACAGACTTAAGGGACTTGCAATCATTCTGATCACTGTTTCCTTTGCAAAGTGTTTTGAGGTTAATCCATCAAATTTCTTACAGGATGTCAACCCTTGCTGGTCTTGAATGGAGAGCTCTGTCCAGTGTTCTGAACTGTGCATCATTACTCCAAAAACAACAATTACTCAGGAGAACATTGTACGTCTGGTGTACTTCACAAAGAAACTATGCAGGAGATACTTATCCTTTGCAGTATGTGTTACACACCTGCTGCTGTAGGGGACTGGATCATTCTGAACAGGGAACTGCTGAGGAGCCGAGTTCATATGTCAGAATATGTGGATTTCCACGCCCTTGTTCTATAATGCAGGAACATGCAATAATCTAGAGGTAAGTTGCAGGTACATGATCTCTTGTTTCACTCTGGGTCCAGAGGTGTTTTCAAACAACCTAAACCAAAGGCCTGGATATACAGTACTTCATATCTGGCCCCTCAGCTTTGCTTTGGATCAAGTGTGGCGTAGTCACCAATCTTCATTAAAACATTTTGTGGTTTGTTTTCACCAATTAATATTGATGTTTTCATTGTTGTACATCAGTTAATTCTGTTTCAACCTAATTTAGATTTAGCTCTTAGGGCTAAAGGAATTAAGGGATATGGGGAAAAAGCAAGAAAAGGGTACTGATTTTAGATGATCAGCCATGATCATATTGAATGGCGGTGCTGGCTCGAAGGGCCGAATGGCCTACTCCTGCACCTATTTTTCTATGTTTCTGTGTTCTATGTATTATATTAATTAAAAAAATTAATTGGTTAAATATGTTCATACGTTTTTCACGGGTTATCCGGGACACCCAGAAACAATGACATTAGGCAGCCAACTCCAACCATTGTTTGCGTGTTGTGTTATGCTTCCACTGTCAAGACAGCTGAACATCATGAAGGATGTTTATGCATGAACAATACAATGTAATGCTTCAACACGTGGACAGAGTGCACATTTCTATCTCACGGTCCTATAGTTTAAGAAAAAAAGTAGACAACACTTTTGAGAATGGAGAAAAACTTTTTGAATTTCCATGGGAATCCTCTGGTAAGAAGTGGGTAAATCGCAGAGAAATAACATATATTGGCAAATGTATATATTTTGACACTATGTACGCAGTGATGAAGAAATGGCAGCAGGATGGGAATCAAAAACTGAGAGGGGTGGCACACAGCCACAGCAGTCAGCATTACTGCCTCACAGTTCCAGAGGCCTGGATTCTAATCTGATCTCAGATGTCTCCCTGTGGCCCTCTGGATGCTCTGTTTTTTTGCAATATCTCAAAAATATTTTGGATAGTTCATTGGTTTCTGCAAATTACTAATATGTGTGGGCGGTAGGAGAATTGGGATAGGGAACTGATGGGCATTTGAAAGAATAGAATACGGGAGATAAGTGGAGAATGGAATTGGTGTGTGTTCCAAGAGTCAACATCAACTCGATTGGCTGAGTAGCCACTTTCTGGATTGTAAATAACCAACTTAAATAATGACAGCATCACAGACTGAATTTTTAATTTTGTGAATAGATCGTGTTAACGAGCCTTAGAGTGAATGCCCCATGAGCAAATTGTTCACTGTTTTTAGAGTTGTTAACCTGAAAAATTCTTCATCCGGCCCCTTTTAGGGGATTTGCATTAACTTACATTTACAAATAACAATGCGATGCTTCAAAGTGTTCCAGGGGAGGATGAGACAAAATTCGACACACAAGGAGATATTGGAAGAGTCCTCCAGAAGATTGTTGAAGAGGTACAAGTGGCTTAAATAAGCAGTGAACGTTTCAATGGCATTGGGAGACAAGTCAAGAGCTTAGTCCTGGCAGATGGAAGTTTGGCCTCCAAGACTTGACCAATGGTGATTGGGAATGCACAAGAGGCCTGCACTGGAGAAGCTTGGAGGCCTCACAGGAGTGCAGGGGAGTGGTGGAGGTTTTAAAGCATAACTGCTATGTACTGGTTCACACCTGTTTTGTAGGCTGCCTGGTGTCTGGAATTATTAGATCCATAATCACCTCATAGATTTAATTGCATTGATCTGTTGTTTTGTTAAGACTCACCACTAGATGTCGCCTGTGTCCATCCGCACATGGTGCGCTACTGCCACCTAATGGCAGAATTGCTGCAGCTATATCATTGGTTGAATCTAGATTCATGAATGGATTTTGATTGACCCCAATTCCTCTTCATAGCCTCACCCAACACTTTGTCTTTTGATTGGACTTAGAGTCTGCAAGTGGCGCAATATTGATAGTAATCATTCAGAATGGCTTTGCACTGGGTTGTTTTGGAACCAATGTCTCTTGCTATACGTTGCATATTTGGTGATCTAATTGCTGACTATGCCAATAAGTCACTAATTGTTTAGAAGTTAAAAGCTGACCTGACTTCTCAACTTCCCAGCCTATGCTCAGTTTAATGAAGTGGGGACATGGAAGAGCTACTGTGTTCACCTTTTCCATGTGTCCATTCCATTCCTGTTGGTTGGTTTGTATTTATGTTCACCTAGTCCTGCTCTGTTGATTCAGCAACCTCTCTCCTGTATCTGTGGTTTGGAAAGGCATTGCACTACATAATGTGCCTTCATCAAGATATGGACAAACCCTTTGCTCTCATTTGGCCCTAACTCAGGACAAAATACATCTTGGCGCAAGTTGGTGTTGGCATCGAAATAAGGTGAAATTAAGCAAATGAAAATGTTATACTAAACAATGGCTGACATGTGAACCATGAGTATGGCAAAGCTAAGCCAGTACTTTACAAGGCAGAATATAGGTAGGAGAAGGCAACGTGTTGGTAAACCTTTGAGTTACAATTGAAGTGGTGGTATTCTTTATCTCACACTCGTATGTATATATAATGTGATTTCACTTGAGCCGAACAGGGTTCCAGATACAATTGCCTGTAACCTTTTGTATAACCCTCACTGCACATTGTACAGTGACAGTCTCTGTGGCAAGAGGATGTGTTTTTGCTCCAGTACCTCTGAAACAATAATAAGATGTGTTCAGTTCTGTGAACCAGACTTAAGTTGAGAAGTGAAGGTTTTTGAGAGGGTGCAGAGGAGATTTACTGGAGAGATTCCAGGGATGGATAACTGTGAGAAGACTGAATAATCTGCTATTGGTCTCTTTAAAATAAAGGTTGTAAGGGGACCTGATATAGTGGTATATAAGTCACAAAGAAAATATTCGGAGCAAATAGAGAGAAGCTGTTCCCAACGACAGAGGAGTAAAGAAACAGAATTAAAATAAATGGTGAAAGGACCAAAATCAATGTGAGGATGAATAATTTAGCCCTTTGAGTGACCAGGATCTAAAATCCACTGATGGGAAGTGGTCAAGGTTCAATGGTACCATTCGGAAGAGAGCTGGATAAGTATCTGACCGGAAAGAATTAGAAGGGCATGTGGAGATTTCAGGGGAATAGGATGATCAGGATTTCTCTTCCACCGAGTTGCTACAGGGTCAATGAGCCAAATCTCCTCCTTCCATGCAGCAACCAGTCTGTTGCCCTGGAGTTATGTGAGACATCATGGCACATGCCTGCAGTTGCATTTAGGAGCTCCTGCCGGAGAAATTAAACCTGTCTCTCCCAGTCACTATGTGTAGGACAGAACAGCAGATGCTGGTTTGTATTGAAAATGCACACAAAATGCTGGATTAACTCAGCGGGTCAGGCAGCATCGCTGGAGAAAAGGAATAGGTGACGTTTAGGGGCAAAATGTCTGAAGAAGGGTTCCGACCCAAAATTATCACCTATCCCTTTTCTCCAGAGATGCTGCCTGACACGTTGAGTTACTCCAGCATTTTGTGTCTATCTCTCTCAGTCACTAGATGGCAATATTGCCCCCTCAGACTTGGGATGAAAGAACATTTTGTAAAACTTACCCAGTTGGTGATATAGTCAGATTTCTGTTTATTTTTAAACCTAATTAACTACTTTTAAAGGTTAAATTGTCTCCTTTACAGCAATTCAAGCTGGTCTCATTGTGACACTAGGAAAGAACCAATGCCTTTCAACTAGCCCAGTCCATGGGTTATTGCAATAGTGAAATGAGAGTATTTATCTTATTGAGGACTGCCTGCTAAATCAAATAAGAGGTGCATCCTATCTGCAGGCAGGACAGTTCAGAGAAAGATGGATCACCAGCACCAATGTGTACTGCTGTTCTGCTACTTCAACTTACTCCAGGCTTGGAGCGCAGGAGGATGAGGGGTGATCTTATGGTGCTGTATAAGATTGTGAAAGGAACAGATAGGGTAAATACACAGGCTCCTTTTCCCAGAGTAGGGGAATCAGAACCAGGGGACATAGGTTTAAGGTGAGGGGAAGAGATTTAATAAGAACCTGAAGGGCAACTATTTTACACAAAGGGGGGTGGGTATAGGGAACAAGCTGCCAGCGGACATGATTACAATCGAGCCGTCCACAGGGTACAGAAAAGGGATCAAAGGTACAACATCAAGATAATGTCCGATGAAGTCAGATTAAAGATAGTTCTCTTGGCGCACCTGTTTACTTCCACATCTCACAGACGTGCAGGTTTGTAAGTTAATTTGCCTCTGTAAATTGCCCCTAGTGTGTAGGGAGTGGATGAGAAAATGGGATAACATGTGAACTGGTGATCAATGGTCAACATGGACTCCATGGGCCTAAGGGCCTGTTTTCATGCTGTATCTCTAAACGAAACTCTAAGCTACAACCCTGTGAGATCTCTGCGTGATTCTGGTCTCTTGTGGATCCCGAAATGTTAATGTACCACCAGTGTTGGGATCCTGTACTGTCAACAGTCAAACCCGTAAACAAGTCCTCTCCCTATATGGCCCTAGCTCTCTGTTCTTCCTCTAAAAAATACCACTCAAAATCTCCCCATCAGTCAGGTTTTCAATACCATCAAAATCTCCCCATGCAATCAGGTTATAGAAACATAGAAACATAGAAAATAGGTGCAGGAGTAGGCCATTCGGCCCTTCGAGCCTGCACCGCCATTCAATGTGATCATGGCTGATCATCCAACTCATTATGGTTCAGCTTTGCTGATATGTGCTCATGAGAAGTGCTTTGAAATATCACAATATTAACGGTTCATATTTCAGTTATATGGATGGGCTGGAATTGTTTTCCTTGGAATGAAGTGGCTCAAGGGTTAATCTGATAGTTTAAACTTTAGACTTTAGAGATACAGTGCAGAAACAAGCCCTTTGGCCCTCTGAGTTCACGCCGACTAGTCATCACCCCGTACACTAGCACTGTCCTACACACTAGGGACAATTTACAATTGTACAGAAGCCAACTAACCTACTAACGTGTACGTCTTTGGAGTGTGGGAGGAAACCGGAGCACCCAAAGAAAACCCACACGGTCACGAGGGGACATATAAACTCTAAAACAGGCAGCACCCATGGTCAGGATTAAACCTGGGTCGCGGGTGCTGTAAAGCAGCAACTCTACCACTGCACTACTGTGCCGCCCAGTTGTACAAAATTATTACTGGTGGATATACTGCAAATGGGGACATCTAAAATTATATGGCACAAATTTAAGTTGAGGGGTAAGAAGTCTAAAGGGATCTGAGATTTGTTTTTACTCTGCTGGTGATTGGTTCTCACGTCCTGTGAAGAGGACAGATCTCAACACTCTCAGAACTATCTGAATGAGGGCTTGAATCACAAAGATAGGTAAATGAGTCCTGACCTGAAATCTCATCACTCCATCTTCTTCCACCAAGGCTGCCGTTTCCCCAGCAGTTTTTTGTTTAAGATTCCAGCACTTGCAGTCCCTTATGTCTCCAGGTACATGACTTCCTAATGGTGAGTATGAATGTGAAGGGTGAAAGGGCCAGCTAATGTGCTGTGTGATTTGATGACTATATTAAAGATGTTATAAAAATGCAAGCTGTTTTTTGGGGCATTCAGCCATGTAAAGTGAGGCCAGAAAAGACTGCTGCAAAGAGAGTGCTTCTGCGTTCTCAAGGGCGCCTATTAATCTACAAGGATGGGAATTGGATGATGTACCAGCAAAACTTTAATTGGGCCTGGCACAGGTTAATGTTATGCCCATAACAGCATGTGTCTTTGCCTATTTTCTTCCTTCTTCTGCCATATCCTTTTATTATTTCAGTCTGAGACAGTGCTTGGCAGGAATTCTGGAAATGATTTTGTACTGGGAACTGCATGAACAAAGCTTCTCCAGTGCAAAATCTGACACGTGCCAGAATTTCTGGTCGGTTTGCTTGCTCTTTTATCGTCTATCCAGAATGAAGCCTTGCCTGGTCTTGTGGGGTCCACCGTTATGCCTGTGTTAAGTGATTTACATATTACAACATAGAATGAGGTTGTTAGGCCCCATGGGTCCTTGCCAGGTCCAAGTAGAGCAATCCCATCCATTCCCTTTCCCCCACTTATTTCTCTGCAACTTATTTGCTCTCGTCATTCCCACAACACTGATCCACTTACCACTCTCTCTGACACTACAGGCAAATTACAGCAGCCTATTAGTTTGGCAGCACATGGTCGGGATGTGCGAGGAAACTGAAGCACCCCAGGGAAACCCACACAGTCAGAGGGAGAGTGTGAAACTCCACACCAACAGCATCTGAGAAGGTCAAATCCTGGGGACAGCAGTACCACCCACTGCACTGATTAAAAAAACATTTATATCGAAACAACATAAAAACACAGAGAACACGAGGGATTTCAGATATTATTTCGATTAATCTAAGGATAAATGTGAGGAAATTAAAAATGCAACAAATTATGTTCCTAAAGAGTGGATGTTGTATAAATGAGGAACGCTTATAGGACCTGTTATGCATGAAAAAAAGTTTTCTTCATTTGATTTTACACACTTGGCAATGTGAACGATGTAGCTGGAATTACTGTGAGTCATGAACAAGGGGACATATTTACAAAATAAAGGCCTGTTCATTTTAAACTAAGGTGTGTAATCATTTATTTCCTCAGGGAACAGAGAATTCCAGAGTCAATCCCTGGAATTCTCTGCCCCTGAGGATGGGAGGGGTCGGATCACTTGATACATTTAACCTAGAGATAGAGTTTGGAAAAATGGAACATTAGAGGGTTACAGGGAATTGGCACAGAGTAAGAGTTGGGGCCTGGGGAAAATCAACCATGATTTAATTGAATAGAAACTTAGAAAATAGGTGCAGGAGTAGGCCATTTGGCCCATCGAGCCAGCACCACCATTCAATATTATCATGGATGATCATCCAAAATCAGTACCCAGTCCCCGCCCTCTCCCCATGTCCCTTGATTCCATTAGCCCTAAGAGCTATATCTAACTCTCTCTTGGATGCATCAAGAGAGGTACATATATGGTGGGGAGGGCTTGAGAGTCCTGGTGGTCCACTCCCACCCCAATTTTCTTGGGTTCTCGGAATGTTTGACATCTAGTTAGCATGAACACAAGGCTCCCTGGGTCATGTAAGGGTTCAATTCCTGAGAACTATCAATGAACTGATTTGTCTGTAAGTTGGAAACTAACAATACCCCCAAATGAATACATGAAGTCTTTAGCCTTGACAGCCCTCAGGTGACTGGTTTGCAGAAGGTAGATTGGGAAAGGACAGTGTAGGCGTATCAACTATCCTGTGTAGTTGATAACAGCAAGTAAACTGGGATATATGTTTATCTGAATACCGTCCAGGTGGAGTGTTACTGATCAGCAAGGAACTACCAGCAGTTTAATTGAAAAATAATGTACAAGAATGATGTGATCATACTGGAAAGAGTTTGGGGAACCCATTAGCTTTTTTAATGATTGATCTCTGGCTGCATTGTTTCCTGATGAAGAGTACTGTGCATGAGAATCTGCATAAAATTGGTGATTGTAAGTCTGGCCTTCCATATCCTATATGATCACTGTACATAAAACGATCTATTAAGAAGCGTTACACATGGACTTTAACCAGTCCACCATTGAGGAACAGTCCATACCTTTGCCCATTCCCTATATCCTGCCAATATTTGCTGTTTCAGGTATTTACATGGAAATATTTATCCTAAAGCCACTTCTGGCTCTTTAGTCATTCCCCTTAAATTTGTGCCCACTGAGAATCAGCACCAGGTGTATTTTCCTCTCTATTCACCTTCCTTAACACTGCATGAACTTAAACAACTCTAGTTCATCTCCTCTTGGCCTTATGTGCGCCCACAAGGCCAACCCCGACTGCTGCTGGCTGTCCATTTCATTCTCAACTCTCCGTTCCAGAGCAATTTCTCTTCCCTACCCTCTCTGAAACGTCAACATCCTTCCTAAAGTTTTGAAATCATTAACATGTCAGAAGGAAGGTTAAGAGCTGATGTAACCCTGGAGTCACACCTAGTCCACATAGTCCACTGGAGTCCACACCTATTCCAGCCTGGATAATGGTATAAGACTTCCTTCCTTTAGGGTCACTTAAGGGCAGCATGGTGGTGCAGCGGTAGAGTTGCTGCCTTACAGTGCTTGTAGTGCCAGAGACCTGGGTTTAATCCTGGCTGCAGGTGCTGACTGTACAGAGTTTGTACGTTCTCCAAGTGACCGCGTGGGTTTTGTCCGAGATCTTCAGTTTCCTCCCACACTCCAAAGACGTACAGGTTTGTAGGTCAATTGGCTTTTGTTTGTTTACTTGGTAAAAGTGTAAATTGTCCCTACTGTATGTAGGCTTGTGTAATGTGCGGGGATCGTTGGTTGGTACGGACTCAGTGGGCCGAAGGGCCTGATTCCACGCTGTATCTCTAAACTAAACTAACGTAATGAACCAGATTAGCTCTAACAACAATCTGGCCATTTCACGGTCACCATTACCGTTTCAGCTCTTGATTTATTTAATTGAATAATTAATTCCCCCTGTTGCTATACAGGGATTTAAACATAACTCATAATCAATACCACAGATGTCTGTGTGCACTACGCACCTCCAATGGACTGCTCATGGAACAATATAATAGAACCATAGAGTTTCAAAGCAACGAGACTGAACCTGCCCATCATGTCAAAGCTTAATCTTTGAAAAAAGGCTTTCCAATTTCCCTCTCCTTTTCCAGCATCACTGCACATGTTTTCTTATTCTTGAGGAACAACTGAAAAGATTTGTGCTGAAGGTGAAGGAGTTGCATTCTGAGGAATTATTCAAGTCAAGTCAAGTCAAGTCAAGTCAAGTCAAGAGAGTTTATTGTCATTTGTCCCAGATAGGACAATTAAATTCTTGCTTGCTGCAGCACAACAGAATATTGTAAGTATAAATACAGAACAGATCAGTGTGTCTATATAGCATAGACCATATATATACACATAAATAAACAGATAAAGTGCAATGGTAGACAAAAATGCTGGAGAAACTCAGCGGGAAATAGGCAACGTTTCAGGTGGACACCCTTCTTCAGAGAGTCTTGACCCGAAACGTTGCCTTGATGATGTTTGCAGCCTTTTTGAGGCAGCGACTGCGATAGATCCCTTCGATGGTGGGGAGGTCAGAGCCGATGATGGACTGGGCAGTGATCACAACTTTCTGCATTCTTTTCCGCTCCTGGACGTTCAAGTTGCCAAACCAAGCCATGATGCAACCGGTCAGCATGCTCTCTACTGTGCACCTGTAGAAGTTTGAGAGAGTCCTCTTTGACATTCCATCTCTCCGTAATCTTCTCAGGAAGTAGAGGCGCCGATGTGCTTTCTTTATAATTGCATCAATATGCTGGGACCAGTAAAGATCTTCGGAAATATGCACGCCCAGGAATTTGAATTTCTTGACACTATACTCGGACTCGTCACCATCAGTGATTTGTCCCACAATAGTGGGTCCGTCGGCGAACTTGATGATGTAGGCCGCCATAATCAACCTCTCAAAACACTTCATCACCAAAGACTTTAGTGCCACTGGTCGATAGTTATTGAGGCATGTCACCTTGCTCTTCTTGGGCACTGGTATTATTGATGCCCTTTTAAAGCAGGTGAGAACCTCAGGCCTCAGAAGTGAGAGGTTGAAAATGTCCGTAGAAATTCCAGCCAGTTGGTCCGCACAGGTTTTTAGAACACGGCTGGCTATGCCATCAGGTCCAGGCATGATTAAGCATGTTGAGCCAATAGTCATGGAGATTTTGAAGAGTGAGAGTGGATTGTACTAAAACATGTAGAATTCTGTGGAGACTTCACAGGGTGGATGTTGACAGGATGTTTATTTTTCTGGTAGGCTTATTACTACCTAGGTGGCACGGTATCAGAATAAAGAGACAGTCATTTAGGGTGGAGATGGAGAGAAGCTTTTTTCTCTTAGATGATTGATGATCTTTGGAATTCTTGGCCCTGGACAGCTGTGAAGGCGGTCAATGGATGAGTTCAAGGGTATAATCGCTTTTTTGGACTATACAGGAATCAAGAGTTATGGGGAACAGGCTGCAAGGTGGCGTTAAATGCATGATTGGATTAATCATGACCTTGTTGAATGCTTGAGCAGCCACAAAGATCTCTATCATCCATAGAAACATAGAAACATAGAAACATAGAAAAACAGGAATAGGCCATTCGCCCTTTCGAGCCAACACCGCCATTCAATGTGATCATGACTGATCATCTAAAATCAGTACCCTGTTCCTTCTTTTTCCCCATATCCCTTAATTCCTTTAGCTCTAAGAGCTAAATCTAACTTTCTCTTGAAAACATCCAGTGTATTGGCCACCACTGCCTTCTGTGGTAGAGAATTCTCTGGGTAAAGAGGTATTCCTCATCTCAATCAATGGCCTACCCCTTATCCTTAAACTGTGACCCCTGGTTCTGGACTCACCCAACATTGATACCATTTTTCCTGCATCTAGCCTGTCTAATCCTTTAAGAATGTTATATGTTTCTATAAGACCCCCTCTCATCTTTCTAAATTCCAGTGAATACAAGCTTAGTCGACCCATTCTTTCATCATATGTCAGTCCCGCCATCCCGGGAATTAACCTTGTGAACCTACGCTGGACTCCCTCAATAGCAAAAATGTCCTTCCTCAAATTAGACCAAACTTGCACACAATACTCCAGGTGCGGTCTCACCAGGGCCCTGTACGACTGCAGTAGGACCTCCTTGCTCCTAAACTCAAATCCTCTCGTAATGAAGGCCAACATGTGATTAGCTTTCTTCATGCCTGCTGTACCTGCATGCTTACTTTCAGTGACTGATGTACCAGTCTCGTTGCGCCTCCGCTTTTCCCAATCTGACACCATTCAGATAATAATCTACCATCCTGGCTCTTGCCACCAAAGTGGATAACCCCATATTTATCCACATTATACTGCATCTGCCATGCACCTGCCCACTCACCCAACCTATCCAAGTCACCCTGCAGCTTCATAGCATCCTCATCGCAGCACACACTGCCACCCAGCTCTGTGTCATCTGCAAACTTGGAGATGTCAAATTCAATTCCCTCGTCTAAATCATTAATATATATTGTAAATAAACTGGTCCCTGCACCGAGCCTTGCGGCACCCCACAAGTCACTGCCTGCCATTCTGAAAAGGACCCGTTAATTCCTACTCTTTGCTTCCTGTCTGCCAACCAGTTCTACATCCATGTCAATACCCTACCCCCAATGCCATGTGCTTCAATTTAGCACACTAATCTCCTGTGTGGGACCTTGTCAAAGGCTTTTTGAATGTCCAGATATACCACATTCACTGGCTCGCTTGTATCCATTAGATTAGTCAAGCATGTTTTCCCCTTCATAAATCCATGTTGACTTTGACTGATCCTGTGACTGCTTTCTAAATGTGCTGCTATAACATCTTAACAATCAACTCAAGCATCTTCCCAACTACCGACATAAGGTTAACCGGTCTATAATTCCCTTTTTTCTCTCTCCCTCTTTTCATAAAATGTGGGTTTACATTGGCTACCCTTCAGTCCACAGAAACTGATCCAGAGTTGAGAGAACATTGGAAAATGATCACCAATGCATCCACAGTTTGTAGGGCCACCTCCTTGAGTAATCTGGGATACAGCCCATCAGGCCCTGAGGATTTATTTGCCTTCAGTCCCAACAGTTTACCTAACACTATTTCCTCACTAATGTGCATTCCCTTCACTTCCTCCCTGCCATTAGATCCTTGCTCCCCTAGTATTTCTTGGTGATTGTTTGTGTCTTCCTTAGTGAAGACAGAACCAAAGTACTCATTTAATTGTCCTGCAATTTCCGTGTTTCCCATTGTAAATTCACCTTACTCATTGTTCTCCTCTGCTCCAAGTGCACCAATTTTTTTTTCAGATCGGTGAAATATTAGAAAAGTTATGAAGATTTAATAAATTGTGAGATCAGCAGATTGGTCTTCTCGCCTGTCAGTCACCATGAAGGTAACGCTCCTTCCGGCACGCGCGGAGAATAAAATCCCAGAGGCGGGGCTGAGTCCGTGAGCAGCGTGCGGGCAGAGAGCCGGGAGATGTTAAGTTGAACCGGAAGCCACTGAGTGAAGTCGGAGTGGGACCGAGAGCTCCTGCGTGAGGCCAAAAGCTGAAGGTGCGGGATGAGCAAAGTGCGAGATGCATCTGCTGCGACCACCCCCCCTTCCCACACCTCCCCTTTCCCACACATCCCCATTCCCAACACCCCCCTTCCCTACCCCGCTTCCCCCACAACCCCCCTACCTCACCCCCCTTCCCCCACCCCCCTTCCCCACACCCCCTTTTCCCCACACCCCCCTTTTCCCCATACCCCCCCTTCCACCATCCCCCTCCCCCACACCCCCGCCGCTCCCGATGTTGTGGGAGTCCAGAACCAGGGGTCACAGTTTAAGAACAAGGGGTAGCCATTTAGGACTGAGATGAGGAAAACGTTTTCACCCAAAGAGTTGTGAATCTGTGGAATTCTCTGCCACAGAAGGCAGTGAAGGCCAATTTATTGCATGTTTTCAAGAGAGTTAGAATTAGCTCTTAGGTCTAAGGGAATCAAGGGATATGGGGAAAAAGCCATAGGAATGGAGTACTGATTTTTGGATGATCAGCCATGATCATATTGAATGGATCATGCTGGCTGAAAGGGCCAAATGGCCAACTCCTGCACCTATTTGCTATGTTTCTATGTTTCTATGACTGTGTGGGTTTTCTCCGAGATCTTTGGTTTCGTCCCACACTCCAAAGACGTACAAGTTTGTAGGTTAATTGACTTGTTATAAGTGTAAATCCTTCTCGCTATCAGATGCTCCCTGCTCCACTGCTTCCTGAGCTGCCTTCTCTCCCGGATTAGACATTCCATCTCCTTTTGCCATCTGGACTTGCTTTCCAAAGCTGGTGCCTTTTCCTTTTTCTCCCTTATTCCATATCGTTCTGCTCCATAGCCATAGATGATGTCCCCCATCTTGTCAAGCTTTCTTTCAACTGGACCCCTTACACCCTGTAAGATACTGGTCAGGTCTGCATTTATGGTCTCCCATTCTTTCTTCTCCGAGGCTCCAGGCCATTTCACGCGAGGTTTTCTTCCGCTGATCTATTTCTCCATTGCTGATTTTCTTGGCTGGATGGGCTTCATATCTTCCTCTGCCTGCGTAACTGTGCTTGAGTTTCCTTCATCAGGGGGGCTGATGCCCTGAGAACTTTGGTGAGACTCCAGTCGCTGGATGTCATTCGACTGACTTGATTGACTTCTCAGGAAGTAGTTATCAATGCGAGGTCCCTGTTTTCCCTCTCTCGCACCCTTTCTTTCCTTGATGTATTTTCAAGCCCATTGAGAATGTTATTTTCATCCAGCCGCAGGAGCAGCCCTGAAGCCTCTTCGCGGATGATGATTGTGCGCATGGTTGTTGTTGAGTGCATGTATTACTCATGGTCTTTTCCGTTCCTAGGTCTATAGTCGTATTATCCATCAATGAGTCATCTTCCGCCCCCACTCTCGCAGACTCTAGGGGTATTCTTTCTTTAATTCTTTTCGTAGCCATATGCGGGTGTCTCCAAAATACTGAATAGTATTGGATCCTGCTGACATGGGTAGCTAGCCCATGCCTGCCCCAGATGGGGTCTATTTCCTCCTGTCAGCTGTCTTTCCAGCAGTCACAAGGTCTTTCCCTTGTTGTCAGCTATTCTATTCACAAATTTACAAATACACAGGACACAGATGTCCTGGACACTGTAGGACACTGTAAGGCAGCAATTCGACTGCTTTTCCACTGTGTTTCCAGGCAATATAGGGATGGGATATATGTGAATGCAGGGCTGCCCATCTTTCTTTCCAAGCTATTGCTTCTACTTTCTTTGACTACCATCTTGGCCAAGACTTTAAACCGGGATACATTCAATTTGTTATCCTATCCATTCAAATGCTACATTTACTGGTTATGTTCAAATATAACAGCATTAATTCAATGTCCTGATATTTTCTCTTTATCTCAGATGAAGGTGTCATCAGTGCCGTCAACTATTCAGTGTTGGTTTAAATGAAATGAGTCTGCGGGCAAACTTAGACTTCCCAAAACTCCATATGGACAGCACCTGTGGTCAGGATCGAGCCCTGGAAGCAGGAAGCAGGAAGACTCTGGCACTGGAAGCACTGCAAGGCGGCAACTCTACTGCTGTGCCAAGGTACCGCTGCTCTATCATGCTTGGAAAGAGAGCCTCCAATTCTGCTTATTGTAAATGGACTTGGCAACACTGCCTTTCATACCAATTGGACATCCCAAAGTTCTCCAGATCTGATTGATACTCATTGACTGCCTGAATGCAGAACCACAAAGTCAGTGTGTAAACAGAGCGATATATTGAAAGATCCATTCAGTCTGGCTTTTTTGTTTCAGAGCTACGCAGATCAGACGTCAAAAAAGCTTATCTCTTCACCTTCACTACGAGAGGCTTTACATCCTCTTGGGAGGGCAAGTAGGGTCTAATTTTAATCATCCACGTAATCATACAAGCAGTAAAACTCAAAGACCCGGCTGCATTCAGAAGATATGCACCAGGAAATGAAATCAATTAGCAACATAACATTGAGCTCTTTACAAGGAGACAGTGGTGGAATGTTCACCAGTACACCGACAACAGAACGAGACGGAATACTTGAGGAACAGTTACTCTGAGCAGCAGCTAACTAGCTAAGTGGATGCAATCAGTTCGACTCTCTTCCAAAAGAGGCTGTCAGGTTGATGGATATTATTCTCATGAGTTGCATGAGTTATTTGACAGGAGTGCTTTTGCCAGCTGGTTTCATGTCACAGTCTTTCACATACTTCACTCACTTCTATCTTGCATCAAAAATGACAGACAAAGTGTTTTGAAAGCCATGTTTACATTTTCACATCTATCGCTGACAGATGGACATCATTTGAAATCCTGGTGAAGATGGATGAAAAATAGATGAACTAACCTTTCAGTCGGAAACCTGCAATTTTCGAAAACTGTCTTTTTTTTTTTTTGACAGAGTGTTTTAACAAAGACTGAGAATTCCGCACGCAGTTGTTTTACTTGCACTAGAAATGTTCTGTGTCCCTGAAACTGGAATTTGGGGAACCATCGACTGACACCACAGGAAAGCTCATTCAAGATTTTGTTGTGGCTTAATGCAGTAAGGAATGAGAGGAGACCGTTCTGTCCCTTTGGGTTTTGTCTACCTCTCAATGAGCTTCCTAGAATCATTGCATTGTACACCACAGCAATGGACCTTTTCGGCCCACCTCACCCATGCTGATATATATATATATATATCAGCATGGGTGAGGTGGGCCGAAAAGGTCCATTGCTGTGGTGTATATATGTATATGTATATGTTTATATATATATATAAACATATGTGAATTATGTGTATGTATACACACTGAACTTGCTGGCTCGAAGGGCCGAATGACCTACTGCACCTATGCCTATTGTCCATTATCTACACTATACCTACACTATACCTTATACCTCTTCCATTTTCCATTCAAGTACCTGTCCAAATAAATGTTAAACATTGTGATTGTATCTGCCTCTCCCACCTCTGACTGCTTGTTTGTTTTTTGAGTATGTATGCATGTGTATGCATATACTGGAATAAGTGGGACATGTTGAGTCCCATGTTCACATTGGAGGGGTGGTCCCCAACGCAATATTCCACCTCCCCACAAATTCTAATATTAGTGGCCAGTGGGGGGGGGGGGGGAGGGTTGTTTCTGGGGTGCTAGTATGGGTGTTGTGGGCCCAAGGGACTGGTTTCCAGAGGGCTAGTATGGAAATTGTGGGCCGAATGGGTTATTGGGCTGGCAGTTCAGTCACGCAGGCCTGGTCGGCTGGCAGCTCAGTCACTCAGGCCTGGTGGGCTGGCAGATCAGTCACTCAGGCCTGGTGGGCTGGCAGCTCAGTCACTCATGCCTGGTGGGCTGGCAGCTCAGTCATTCAGGCCTGGTGCACTGGTAGCTCAGTCACTAAGGGCTGGTGTGCTGGCAGCTCAGTCACTAAGGGCTGGTGGGCTGACAGCTCAGAAACTCTGCCCAAAACAGGTGAAAGACTCTGTGAGAGAGAGAAGGGGGAGAGGGTGGAGAATCAGTTTTAGATATTTTTCATCTATTTCTGCAGATCACAGCAATGAAGGAGGAAAGTCTATCCTGGCTTGGATCTCAGTGAGCCAATGAAGGGGGTTAGCAAAATACTATGGTAGGGTTTAATACTTGCAGGGGGAATACTTACTGATGGGCCAAAGGGCCTTTTCCTGGGCTGGTACATCCTGATGGGCTGAAGTCACTCTTAAAAAACATCTCAGTGAAAACTCAATGAAAGGCACTTTTTCTGAACTTTCCCTGGCCTGGCACAGGCCTTTGGGTCCAAAATGTTCTTCCTGCGCTAATACAGGGATTTTGGCCAAAAGGGACTGGTTTCTCAACTAATAGGGACCTTGTGTGCCAAAATTAGTGGTTTCAGGCAGGCCAAACAACTCATTTCATTTCCATTGCCATTTAAGTTTCAAGCACAGGGCAGGCCAAACAACTCATCTCATTTTCATTTCATTTCATTTCCATTTCCATTTCAGTTTCAAGCACAGGGCAGGCCAAACAACTCATCTCATTTTCATTTTATTTCATTTCCATTGCCATTTCTGTTTCAAGCACAGGGCAGGCCAAACAACTCATATCATTTTCATTTAATTTCATTTCATTTTCATTGCCTTTTCATTTTTAAGCACAGGGCAGGCCAAACAACTCGTCTCATTTTAATTTCATTTCATTTCCATTGCCATTTCAGTTTCAAGCACAGGGCAGGCCAAACAACTCTTTTCATTTTCATTGAGGGCTAACAAATCATTTTTTGCAAGTACATTGCAGACTCACAGTTCAGTAGACTCACAGTTCAGTTGACTCAGAGCAGAATCACAGTTGTGGCCTCTCCCTTGCGATTTTCCAGAGTGACTGACTGACTCACGTCCAGGCATCCGGGGTTTTATAGTCCTGCATTCATATCTTTTTTATTTTTCATCAATCTGAATAATCCTTGGGGCTGCCTCAGCGGAGGAGGACTGTGACTAAGATGGCCAAAAATCATAGCGATAAAGGGTAGCCTTTTTTTCCTGAAATCAATATACAGTACAGACAGGAAGTGGTCAAGATGAGACATTTAGTTATATATATAAAATACACATGCACACAAACACATATATATATAAACATATGTGAGTATGTGTATATATACACACTGAACATTTTTTTATCTCTCTCATTTATCATATTATTTATTATGATTACATATCCTGCCTGCATGTTGATTCTTTCCAACATTTTGTGTAATGTTTTAGATTTTCAGCATCCACAATACATTGTTTTAAAAAAACCTGCCAATGTCTGATTTGAAGTGATGAACCAGCAACAGAAAGAATTCCAAAGTTTTACTGTACCTTTTGTGTATAATTATTTTGCAATTATTCCGAGAAGACCTGTTTATAAACAATAAAAAAAACTGCAGGTGGGCTGAGCATCATCTGCGGAGGCAAAGGAATGGTTGATATTTTGGGTCGAGATCCTGCATCAGGATTGCTTGGAAATGTAATCTCAATTCCAGGTGCCTCAACATTAAGATTATCCAATCACCACTTCGTAATATCGTAATACAAAATTATCAGGAAATTAATCAAATGTGTGATTATAAAAGAGAATGTGATGCTGAGGTACATTACATGACATTACACGTTTAAACAGAATATGCTGGAGTTGTTAAGTGCATCAGGCAGCATCTGTAAATAGATAAACAGGGGTACTATTTAGGGTTAAAAACTGGAAATGCTGTAAATACTCAGCAGACCTGGCCACAACTGTGGGAGGAGCAACAGAGTTAATGATTCAGGTTGAAGGCCCTTGGCCAGAACTGAAAAGGAGTCACAAGAAACTTGTAAAACTAAAGAGGAGTGGATGTAGACAGAAGACAACAACTTAATTAAGCAAGCCAGTTAACGAGAGAAAGAGCCGTCAAAATATTCAGGGAAGAAAGCACAGTCCTTAATCGCTGATTGGTGATGGGGAATGGCGGGGTACATGAACATGGCTTCATGTTTAACTGTGATGCAAAGAAGCAACAGACTTAATGTTTCTGGTTGCAAATCCCTCATCAGAATAGGAAAGAAACAAAAGAAGCTTGTTAAAGATGGAGGGAGAATGGGAGACGGGGGTGGATCTGCTAGGGTAAAACTGGGGTAACCATGTGGAGAAGGTTATCTGGCCAATGAGTGAATGGGAGCAGTGAGAGAGTGAGAACACAGATAAAGAAGGCAGGAGTTGTTGTGAAATGCAGAGCAGGGTGATATGACTGGCAGGACAGTCAAGGTCTGTACAGAGAAACAGGCACTGGTGTTGCTGAATTCTGTAAAACAGCTATCTGGTTTACAGCAGTCTTTCACTGAAAGGAAATTTGCCATCTTTACCTTATGTTACTCCAGACCAATAACAAATGCTTGACTCCGAACTGAACTCTGAGAAGTCCTAGCAATTTTCCAATGGCATCAAAACTGTTGTGGAGAATGGGAGAACCATGAGTTTCATGGTTTGCAGGCTGATCAGGAAAATTGTTCATTTCCACCATCTTGAGGATATTAAGAATGAGTAATATAAAGTGGTCTGATCACTGCTACCAATATTGCACAACTGAATGAGAATGGCCATACATTTTACTTTCTTTAGATTACAACATGGAACTGACATAGTCTTTACCAAATTACTAATGGAAAATGATGGTCTTGCCTGTTGTTTAGTGACCAAAGAGAAACAAATCTCAACCTGATTACCTTCTTGTCATCTTTGAGAGTAAGTCTACTTCCCGCTGGAGTCATTCTTACCAATGGAGCTGAATACACTGAAGGATTTTCATAAGATAAGCATTGCTTTCCTTGTCATTGCTTTCATTACAGGTCCATCACACTGTCCCAATTTCTTGTTGCTTCCGCCATAGTTACTTGAGCCGCCACCTGCAGAATGTTGAACTAATGTTATAGATTTTTGAGCTTTACTCGCTTATTTCATGAAGTAACTCATTGGAAGCCTCGCAGGATAGATGCGTAGAAATCTACGCATTGAAGTAAATATCATGTCAAGCTCTTAATAATGGGGCAAGAATTAACTTTTTTAATGAATCACTACCCTGTCAGATGTCGCTCAGAACATCTGCAAGTGTTAAGGCAAGGCCTAACCACTCATTTATTGAGCCCTTTGAGAATTTTGGTTGTTCAGGCTAGTTTAACTACAGCCTAAGAGCTCCCCACCAGTGAAAAGAACAGATTCTGATGTTTTTAATTTGCATAATCAGCCCCACATGTTCTCTCTCCTTTCACATTATCCAAACACCCACAACCCCCTGTGGCTACAGGCAAAGCAGGCGGCTCAAAGCTGACTTCATTTTTTATGTAGCACTTAGTCAAGACCAGTATTTCTCAGGAAGGTGATGGTTGGCCACCTTATTAAAAGCACTGAGGTCTACATGATGAAGGAACTCCAACCGTGCTTATTGGTGGGTTTAGACTGAACACAGGACTAAGTTGTTGCAACAAGAGTCTGCACACGGCTTCATGTGAGGCATTTTATAAATAAACTGGCCAAACATTAGGGTGTGCGATTTCCGTTCGACATTCTGCTGGAACAGTCAAAGCAATGGCAATAGCTTGTTATATGTTCCCACAATGCACAAGAACATTCAGCCCATCCAGTCAATGTCAACACCTCAACTTTTCCTGTAACCTATTCTCTCTCACATGCTCATCTACACCACTCTGCTTCTCCTACCTCCCTGCAATGCTTGGGGCACGTTAGAGTGGCTGATTAACCCATCAAATGGCTCATCTTTTGGATGTGGGAGAAAGCACCCAGAGGAAACCCACAAGGTCACAGGTACAACGTGCAAATTCCACAAAGACAGCACCTGAGGCCAGGATTGAACCTAGGTCTCTGGAACGGTGAGGCAGTGACTCCATTAGCGGTGGGGGTGGGGGTGGCGGTTTGTCGTGAGCCAGGTGCCTTGCACTAATGATGATGAGGTACGTGAGTCAATAACACTGTATCATAATTATCGTCTGCAATATTAGCTGTGATCAATCATTTTTGTTTAAAGTTTCAATATTTGGCTAATTGATATTAGTGTTGTTGCAACAATACTTTTTTCAAAAGGCCTGTCTCAGTGGAAAAATCCAGGTTAAGCCATGTTGCATTGATACAGTTCATTAAAGAAAAATAAAGTTCCTTGGTGTTTCTGCAAATTCTGAACTGTTTCCAGTAAATTAGAGGTGTATTGAGACAAGTAAAATTGGATTTCAAAGGAATTTTCAAAAGTTAGTTGAACATGTTCTAAGAAATTGATTAAAACAAGTCGCAAAGAAACACTGTTGACTTAAATGTTAAATAAAAACAAAGAAAATTATAGATGCTAAAAATCTTAAATTAAAAAAAAAATGATGGAAATGGTTAGCAGGCCAGGCAGCATCTGTGGAGAGAAAGACAGAGATAACATTTTAGGTCAGTGGTCATTCTCTCTCCATGGATGCTGCCTGACCTGAAAGGCAACTAAGGAATGAAACAATTGTTTCAATCTGTATAAAAGCTGCCTGACCAGCGAAGAATTTCCAGTATTTCATGTTAGGGTGTTATTTGTCGGGTCCTGGGGCAGCAATAGGATATCAGGCTAAAGTAAAGAGCTCTTTCAGAGATTCAGATCAGGCATAAGTGTTGCAAAGGGCTCCTTGATGGCATATATGGTACATAGCAAAGTTGGAAATGAAGTAGAGTGAGTTGGTGCTATTAGATATGACAGCTTGGTAATTGGGGATGAATATCTTTGTTCATAACTCTACAATCCATGACACAGTCGAATTAAACCACTTATGTTTATTTGTTATGTACATACATCAGGACATTCCCTTGAGCATTGGAATGCACAAAAGAAGCAACACAATGCAAATCCAGTACCATTTATCACAATGTCATTGGTAAATATTTCTCTCTGTTTGATTTACTACCACTATTTTTTTAAGAATAAAATGCTAGATTAGGATTGGATTTGATTGGATTTATTTCCAGATTTGGGCTGGAATGGGTTGCCAGAGGAATAGTTGAGGCAGGTACTATCACAACATTTAGGAAACATTTGGACAGGTACAATGATAGGAAAGGTTTGGAGGGTGTGTAGGATGGAACTGCAGATGCTGGTTTAAACTGCAGATAGACACAAAAAGCTGGAGTAACTCAGTGGGACAGGCAGCATCTCTGGAGAGCAGGAATGGGTGACGTTTCAGGTCGAGACCGAAGACTGAAGAAGGGTCTCGACCCTAAACCCATGGATTATTCATCACCAGATCACAAAATGTCCCATCTGCACATTCCCTATATTGGTTGTTTGATATATTGCTCTAAAAGGTAATAGGTTAACTTATCATTTATTGTTATTTGCACGTGCAGTAAAATATAGGTATAATGAAAACTTGCTTGCAACAACATCACAGGCACATAGACAAACACAAAAAACAAATTATACGTGAATTATACACGAATTATGTAAAATTTCAAAAAGAAACAAGATTGTGCAACAAAATAAGATGTTAATGCAAAAATATAATTAGAAAAAAAAACAAGTCCATGGTTGTGCAAGAGGTGGGCCATAGTGTTCCATTGTCGAGGTGTGATTAGAGTTGTGCAGGTTGATTCAAGAACCTGGTAATCATATGAAAGTAGCTGTTCCTGAACCTGCAGTGTGGGACTTTTTACTGCATATCTCTAAAGATTTGTTGGAGTATTTGTAGACATACCAAATGTCTTTAATCATCCATGAAAGTGAAATTGCTGGTGCACCATCTTCATCATTGCATCTATGTGTTGGGCTCAGGACAGGTCATCCGAGATGTTGATGTCCTGGAATTTGAATATGATGTACATGTATATGAATGAAGTACACTGATGGGGTGGTGGGGTGGGTGGGGTGTTGCCACAAAATGTTGGGGTGGGTGATTGCAACCTGCACGTGGTCCACCTTATTTCGACGAATACAACCAACCTGGCGTGCACAAACAGATCAAAAATAACAAGTTGTCTTGCAACTTTAGGCTGTGCACGCCATATGCAAGAAGAAGAAGAAGAAGAAGATTAAAAATGTGATAATCAGAACAGTATGACAAGAAATTAAACTTTTCAGTTCAGTTTAGTTTATTATCACATGTGAAAAGCCTTTGTTGCATGCTATCCTGTCAGCAGGTATAACATTTAGTGCAATGTAAAGCCAGCAAAGTCTAATCAAGGTTAGTCCGAAGGTCACCAATGAGGTAGACAGTAGTTCAGCAGTGTTCTCTGATTGTGATAGGATGATTCAGCTGCCCGATAACAGCTGGGAGGAAACAGTCCCTGAATCTGGAGGTGTGCATTTTCACACTTCTATAACTTTTACCTGATGGGAGAGGGGAGAAGAGGGTATGGCCAGGGTGCATCTCATCCTTGATTATGCAGTTGGCCTTGCCAAGGTAGCGTGAAGTATTAATGGAGTCAATCGAAGGGAGGTTGGTTTGTGTGATGGTCTGGACTGCTGTGTAATCTCTGGAGATAGTAGGTTAGTCCTGGAGGATTGGGAACCTGTGTCCTGGTCACCGGCCTGGAGGATAATGAGTCCTTTCTTGTGCAAAACCCTGCCATCCTGAAATATTAATCTTGATGCTAATTTACCATAAAATCTGGTGTATACGTCACGACCAATTTTGGAAAATCTTGATTAGGGAAGTGTTTTTTTTGGTTTAAAGTATATTTAGATTTCCTTCTATAATCCCTTGGTTATAGAGCAAAGCAAAATATATCAATTTAAATTTGAACCTATCCTTTCCATTATTTGTTAATGATGCTATGTTTTTCCATCTTCATCTTTCAAGTAAAGTTTGGCAAAAAAAAAGAGAAAGAATAGTAAGATTGAACAAGAACTTACCAGTTCGAAGGTTGATCTTTATTTTATGAGGAGTCGAAGTGAGGGATTTCGTGAAGAGCCTGCCGGCGCGCATGCTCGACATACTTCAAAGTAGCGGCGTGGAATCACAGAACCAACAATAGAAATGACTTCGCATAGTATGATTGAATTGACTAAGATTACCAGATGAAGGTGATTGAGGGTTGGGCGAGGAGGGCACGAAATCCCTCACTTCGACTCCTCATAAAATAAAGATCAACCTTCGAACTGGTAAGTTCTCGTTCAATCTTACTATTTCATTTCGGAGTCACGTGAGTGACTTCGTGAAGACTTCAAAGCTTCTGTGATTACACGCCCTGGACCACGTCCATGCTGACACACCACTACCAGGGATGGATGGGAGGAACAAACTTGCTCAATAGTTCATACTGCAAAACAAGAGCATATTTATTAATAACAAATCAAAAACCCCTCATGCGGGGACATCTCCACGTTCTTGACCTGCATTCAGCACGGCTTCTGCGAACTGTAGAGGAGCAGCAACAGGCTTGTTATAAAAATGCTGGAACACAGCTTCGTTCGCCCATCCTGCTGTGGCGAGAATTTGGTCCATGGGCACCTCCATGACCCTCGCCGCTGACGTCGATGCAGCCCTGGTGGAATGAGACTTGAACACATTAATGTCGATACCTGACTTACCCAAGACGACTCGAAGCCACCTGGATATCGTCTGGACTGTCACTCGATGATGAGGTCTCTTATGAGTGACAAGCAGGTATCTCTCCATTCCTCTGATGCGTGCCGTCACCTTGACATAGTGGCGGATATGTGAGGCTAAACATAGCCTAGCATCTGCGGGGTATGCCGGGAACGTCAGCTGCAGCCCTGTGCACCCAGGTCTATGCTGCTTTAGTAGCTCGTCAATGAAAAAGACTACTTCTGTAGGGGTAGATGTCATTCTGTCGACACGAAGTTTGTGTAGTGTCTGTACCCTCTGAGCTGAAGTCAGCGCTAGTAACATCACCAGCTTCATGGTGAGTTGGTCCAGTTGGAGCCCTTCCATGGGAGACCACGTCCTGAGCAGGGTTAATACGTCCCTGACATCCCAGGTGATATTATAGCGTGGTGTAGGCGGATTCATATTGAATATACCCCACATGAGTCTGGACACTAGCCTGTTGGATCCTACCCCAATCTTGAGGTAGAATGATAGCGCACTTCTGGCGCTGTTGATGGCACTGTAACTTAAGTGTTCATCATGGTGCAACCCCGCGAGGAATTCCAGGACGTCGGTTATTGTCACGTCATCGTACGTGATGCGAGAGCGGCTGCAGTAGGCTTCCCACTTCTTAATATGCGAGCGGTATCTTCGCCTTGTGGACTCTCGACACGACGCCCCGATGGTATCCATGGTCCGAGCCGAGAGGCCGTATTGGACTAACGGCCTGTTCAGAACCTGCAAGCCAACAAATTTAAATAGCCATGGCAGGGATGTGGCTCCCCTGAGACAGGGTGAGTAACCAATTGTGGGCAACCCTTCAAAAGGACCCAAGGTTCGTTGAGCATGTCAAAGACCACCGGATACCAAGGCTGTGTGGGCCAGTCGGGTATAATAAGGATGCCCTTGGCAGCATCTGCCTGAATCTTTCGCAATACCCGACTGATGAGGCAAAACGGAGGGAAGGCATAGAAAAACCAATTCCCCCAGTCCAGCGAGAATGCATCTAGCGCTATTGCCCCAGGATCTGGTTCCCATGAAACGTAGGCTGGTACCTGATGGTTCAACCGTGACGCAAAAAGGTCAATGTCCGGTTTACCAAATTTGGCTGTGACTTTAGAAAAAATCTCAGGATGCAACATCCATTCAATGTTGTCATTAAATTTGCGTGACCTGGTGTCCGCCACAGTATTAAGCTCACCTGGCAAATAGGTAGCTGAAATCCAAATGTCTCTTTGAACACACCAGAGCCAAATTGAGTTAGCCAATTTGTCACACGAAACTGACCTGGTATCACCCATATGGTTTAAATATGCCACAGCTGTGGTGTTGTCTATTTGGAGACGGACGTGTGCTCCAACAAGCTTGGAACAATATGCACGAAGTCCGTGGAATGCTGCCAGCAACTCCAAATAGTTAATCCCTTGAGTCAACAACATCGATGCCTCAAGGGTGTCTCATCTGCCTCCACAACTAGAGCAATTACCAGTAGCTCCCCAGCCATTGGAGCTTGCATCAGTCTGTAAATATACCACCGGATTAGCCTCCCTGACAGGCTTAAATGAGTTGCTAATGTGACACACCCACCATTGCAACTCAGTTATCGCTTCGGACGGCAGCTGCATTGATCGATCGTAATGACCAGCGTTCCGTTTTAACGCAGTAATTTTAGCTCTTTGCAAATTCTGATAATGCAAAGGTCCATATCGTGCTGCCGGAAACAAAGCCACTAGCTTGCCAATTACTGTGGCTGTATGCCGAATCGATGGTATATTGGTGCCAATTAAATCTCTGCACACCTTGGTGACTTCCTCAATTTTGTTAATTGGTATAGTTATCCTCATGCTCATTGAGTTCACCGTGAACCCTAGGTAATTAATTACCTGGGCAGGGCAGAACTTCGATTTCTCTGGATGGACAATGAATCCTAATTGTTGAAATATATTGACAGCAGCTGCAACACCCTGTTCAGCCAATTGCAGGGTGTGGCCCACAATAAAGACATCATCTAAATAGGCCATAACTATATGATGTCGTTGTCTCAAATAAGCCATGATTGGCTTCACCAATTTAGTGAACAATCTAGGGGCTGTAGTGAGCCCATTAGGCAAAGCCTTATACTGCCAAAGTTGCCCCATCCAGATAAATTTCAAAAACCTTCTATCATATTTCTGGATGGATACTGAATAATATGCATCCCTCAAATCAATGCATGCCATAAAGCAGCCATAAGAAATCAATGATTTGGCTGTTTCAAACGTATCCATTTTAAAATGAGTATATGTTACAAACGTATTCAAACAGGTTAGATCAATAATGACACGACAGCCTCCATCCTTCTTAGGTCTAGTAAATATGTTCGAAACAAACTCAATTGGCTCATGCACCGTTTTCTCAATCACCCCCTTCTGTTCCAGACTTAAAATTTCCTTATAACCTGCTGCCTGTTCTGCAGCAGACAATTTGAACGTACGACCAGGCATGTGCTGAGATGGAGGAATGTCGCCATTAATAAACTCAATTTTATGCCCCTGAATATTCCGCAACACATACTCATCACCAGTAAAATTACCCCATGCATCCAAAAACAACCGTAAACGACCACCAACATGGGAAGTAAAACAGAGAGAAAAGAGAGAACCAGACCCCCTCACCTCCGTGGTTACCGGTGGTCCTTGACACGTGTGGGTGGCCGTGGAGGTGCTGGGTTGGCTTGAGGGTGCGGCGTCTTCGATTTCCACAAAGGTCTCTGCCGACCCTGTCCTAAAAAAGACTGGTGCTGGTTCTGGTGCTGGTTCTGGTGCTGTTGTCGTTGTGGAGCTAGAGGGCGAGACCTCGCCGAGGCACTGGCCGACCCTCGTGAGCGAATGTATGGAGCTTTTGAGCCTGACGGTGTGGGGGCACTCTGAGAGCGCATGATCCCCACCGTTTTGGCTTGTTCGTCAAGCTCTTTGACTCTCTTCGAGAGGTCCTCACCAAAGAGCTGACGGGGCGGCGGTGGCGGCGGTGGTTTGCACAATCCTGCAAACTTCGGGTTGAGTGCTGGGCGGATGCTGTTTTTGCGAAACCCGTTGATTTCGTGCTGGGTCGCGCACAATAAGGCCAGAGCATCTTCCTGGTCCAAATTCAGTTCGTCCCCGTCCACCGACCGCGCAAAGGCGGTAATACCGGCCGTGAGGAGTTTCAGGATCCGCTGCAATTTTAGCTCCTGTTGACGGATAGCCGCACTGATGTTGCCCCATATTGGCGTATTGACCACAGGCACGTTGAGGGAGTTGCAGTTTGATGGAGCCTTGTGACGGCTCATAGCCTGGATGAGGACTTCTTCCTGCAGCACCTGATTATTAAGAAAGTCCACTGTGGCTGCCAGCTTTGTATTTAGAGGAAGACCAGCCGTATGTGGGGCCGCGAATTTGGTCGCCACATCCAAGAGTTCCTCCGCTGGCACCTCCAACGGGGGTGGTACGGGATCCACCAGAACCTCCTCCTCCTGCTGCTCCAGGCTGATAGTAGATGTTGGTGAAGACGCCCTGTGCCTGTTGCTGCCCTGCTGTTGTTGACGTTGAAGCAGGAGCTCCAGCAGCCGCTCCATACGGTCAATACGCCCTTCACCCTGAACACTCAGGTGGTCGGAGTCCTCCGGCTCTGAAAAGAAAACCGGGCTCCTGTCATCGGCCCGCACCTCGTCGAGGCCCTGCCGGTGCCGGTAGTTGTCGTTAACAGCCGCCGAGGCGAAACTGCGCTATTCCTGCGCGGGCATGTTCAATCGCCTCCGTTTAGCGAGAGCTGAAGCCGCTG
Organism: Raja brachyura; assembly: GCA_963514005.1. The sequence continues at coordinate 81,276,257 of OY740784.1, forward strand.
CCACTAAGGGCACTCGCGGCGAGGTGTCGGCACCAGCCGAAGCATGGCTGCCTGGGGCCCGCGCAGTCTTGCCGGCTGCCCACATCGTGGACGTTGCCGACGCATGGTCTCGCCCACCCATCCATGGGGGGCTCGGCGACCGTGACGAGCCCCGACTCGACCGACCCGTCCCGGTGTCAAGAGTCGGGGTGTGCCGGCTGGACCTCACAGCCGCCCCGGGTCTCGCCCTGGAACCTGACCGCTCCTCCGCGATAGGCAATGCCTTAGCCCTAACAGGGTTAGGCTTCTGGGCTCCTGCCCTCCCCCTTCTCGGAGGGCTGAGTGGAACAGGCCGTGCAACGGCACGTGCCCTGCTCGAGGTCGCCAGCGAGCCCGCTGACGACCTGACTGCCATGGCAGGGTCCCCCTGCTCTGGCGGCACACCACACTCCTCCTCGTCGAACTCCTCCGAGCTGTGGTGTGCTGGCGGATCTGGACCTGTAATCACAGGGCTTACCCACATCTCCGCCTGAGTCCCGGCCTGCGCTGCAGGTACTGCCGATGGTAAAGGCCCCGGAACTGTTGACCGGCGAACTCGTCCTGACGTCCTCCGGCCCTTCGAACTCCCATCCATGTCCTTGCTGCAAGACATAAACAGACAACAAGGACCACCAACTAAAGGTAGAATACTTACCTCCGTGGCCCCTTATGAAGGGCTGGCGAGGAGCGCGCTCCACCGCCAGCCGTCGCAGCAACGCGTTACGACGATATGTCGAGCATGCGCGCCGGCGGGCTCTTCACGAAGTCACTCACGTGACTCCGAAATGAAATTAAAGTGAAAATACAGGTATTAACAAACTGCATATAGAAGAATAAAATCAAAACCAACCAAGATTAATTTAAATAGATTAACTGGCCCAGACAGGAGACCGACTCTTGTTTCAGTGGCCTTGGACTAAATCGTATGATGTAAATAGATGGCAATATCGTGCTTTTTGATTATAATGGAAGTCTGGTTGTTGCAATATTAATCACAAATCACAAAGCTATTGCAGAATTTAAATATTATTAGTAAACTTTCATGGAAACATAGAAACATAGAAAAGCGGTGCAGGAGTAGGCCATTCAGCTCCATCAGCCCCAACCATCAGCCATGATCATTCAATATGATCATGGCTGATCATCCAAAATCAGTACACCATTCCTGTTTCCTCCCCATATCCTTAATTCTGTTAACCCTCTGTTAATCGAATTCTCTCTTGAATACCTCCAGTAAATTGGCATCCACATCCCTCTGTAACAGATAATTCCACAGATTCACAACTCTCTGGGTGGAAAAATTTTTCCTCAGTCCTAAATGGCCTATCCCGTATTCTTAAACTGCAACCCCTGGTTCTGGACTCCCCCTACATCGGGAACATTTTTCCTGCATCTAACTTGTCCAATCCCTTACGAACGTTGTACTTTTCTAAAAGACTCCCTCTCATCCTTTTAAATTCCAGTGAATATAAGCCCAGTCGATCCATTCTTTCATCATGTGTCAGCCCCGCCATCCCGGGAATTAACCTGGTGAACCTACGCTGCACTCCCTCAATAGCAAGAATGTCCTCCCTCAAATTAGGAGACAAAAATGCACATCATTCTCCAGGTGTGGTCTCACCAAAGCCCAGTACAACTGCAGTAGGACCTCCTTGCTCCTTGCATTTACTCATTCTTGCACCTTATTACCTTTTTTAAATGAACGTGCACTTTTTTGTACGTTCTTCTATCCCCTCTGCTTTTCATGTCCTTCTGGTTAGAAAATGAGACAACATTATTGCAGACAACAATCTCTGATTACAAAATAAACTTATTTTAAAAGCTGTTTAAATTTACTGCTATCCAATCAAAATCTCAAATTCATAAACCTGCCTTTGTATTTAATCTGGACAGTTGACTTTGCTGGTCAAGACCTTTCAGACATGAAATGTTGACTGTCTATTTCTCTCCATAGAAGCTGAGTTCCTCCAGCAGTTTTTTTTTCGATCTTTTTTCTAGCATCTGCAGCCATTGGTAACTCCAATGTATTTTATCTTCTGAACTGGTCTCAGGAATTAAATATTTATTTCACTCACTCACTCACTCACTCACTCACTCACTCACTCACTCACTCACTCACTCACTCACTCACTCACTCACTCACTCACTCACTCACTCACTCACTCTCACCCACCCTTAGTGATAACCAGGAATTTAATTCTTCATTAATTCTGCATACGTGGTTTTTTTTTTGCATTCTTCCTTTGATATCAAGTGTGAAAATTAAGCGTGAACAACATCAGTGCTGCTTCTGTTTCATTCAGTTAACTGGATCCCTCAGATAAGTTGTCTGTTTTGGTCATGCATCAATTAATAATGCAACTAATAATATTCTGGATGTAATATTATATCTGCATGAATATTGCTGATTGGTTTTGGGAGATTCTTTGCTCTTTCTTATTGATGATTATTAATTCCACTGCTAACAGCTTCCTTTGTATCATTTTCTCAAACCCATTGTTGAGAGTGTTTCTTTTGTTTGGCTGCTGCAAGTTACTTGTAGTGGGCTCAGTAATTAAACCATTTCTGTATGTGCCTCATGGGAGTTCGATCATGTGAATGGTCCACCGGTTATCTATTGTGTTTCTGTGCTTGTGTCCAGCACAAGGTCGTGAACTTTAAACTCACTAATAACAGCTTTGAAGAAGCGCTGGTGGAAGGAATTACCCAGAGCCGTGAGCAGGTGCAGGCTGAAATGGGACTTGCTCCTACGCGTTCTAATCTGTCGTGCATTTGCATTCAATCCGATCTGGTGTTAAATTACATAAAACAATGGCACAAATAGTGATTGTGTTTGATTTGACCAGTCGCCCGCATTCAGCTTCCAAATTGATCCCGCAGCCCATGTTACCCGCTGCTGGTCCCCTGGGATGGGGGTTGCTGGAGACTTCCACTCCAGTGCCCTCCCACACGGCAGAATGGGGTGCAAATACCAACTAGGCCTCAGGCAGAGCAACTCCTAACCCTAGATGCCCCCAGCACTGCCCTGCTGGCCTTTGATAACCCATAGCTGGCAAAATCAGCCTCTACCTGTAAGTCTCTGAAGTTCAAAGAGTGCTAAAATAGAATAAAAAGTTAAAATATTTTACTATTTTTTGCAGTAAATTTAAGAAACAGAATCATTAAGGGAAATGAAAGTTAGTCTCATGTCTCATTCAAATGAATGAAACTGCTGCTTATATTGTAGGTTGGTGTGCAAATGAAGGGGCCACGTGAATTTTTCTTTTGCCTCGGGTCAGCATGTTCTGAAGATGCAGTTGGACTCTGGGGTAAGTTCAGTGACACATCAGTAGATAAGGTGTGATGGTTCCTGACCTTCAGCCCATTCTGTATTGCAGTGAAGACATGCTTAGCAGCACAGTGCAGGTGGAGCACAATTTAGAGCACAAAATTGGGCAGAGGGATCAAACACGTTGCACCAATCCTGGACTTTGGTGACAGAGAGAGTTCTATGGATGTGAGGTGGTTAAAATTTTCGGCCGTTGTGTGTTCTCCTCCTCTGGGTTACCTACCCACCTCTTCTCCCTTCTGCATGAAGGAACCCCCTTTTTATTCGCAATGCTAGTTGGTTAATATTGATGGACTAGTGTGTAAAGATTAAGTGTACTTTCAATTCTTCTTCTGAGTTTTTAGATCAAAAGGTAGAAACATGTTGAATTGATGTTTTATTAATTTTTGATACTGTTCACTCTTATAAACTTAAACTATTCTGCAGATGCAAGAAACTCCCAATATTTGAATCTGGATCAACAAACAATCAGTTGGAGGAGCTTAGCAAGATGGTGCTGAATTCAGTGCCCCTTCCGTGAATCCAGATGAAGCATCTGATCCAAAGCGCTGACTATCCACTTCCCTCCATAGATGCTGCTCGAACTGCTAAGTTCCTTCAGCAGGTAGAAACAAAATGCTGGAGTAACCCTGCAGGGCAAAGTTACTCCAGCATTTTGTGTCTATCTTTGATTGAATCCAGCATCTGCAGTTCTTTCCTACACAAGTACTTTCAGCAGATGTTTGTTTGTTGCAAAAATTATCCTATCTCTTTGTTAGGATTTCCAAGTAATTGGCGACTCGAGGGCAGTAGTTTCTCGAACCAATTTTTTTCAATTTGTCCTACGCACACATGCTGGTCAAAAAATATAACATTATATAAATGGCAGTACAGGCATCCATTTTGTGTATTCAGACATTCAAAATAAATTTATACACAAAGAAACAATTGTTACAAATCTGGTGCCGCTTATAATTCACATATACAGTGCATTCAGAAAGTAATCAGATCCATTCACTTTTTCCACATTTTGTTATGTTACAACCTTAGTCTAAAATTGATTAAATTTATTTTTTAAATCATCAATCTATACATAATACCCCACAAAAAAAAGCGGAAACAGATGTTTAGACATTTTTGAGAAGCAATTAAAAATAAATAACTGAAATATTTTTTTGATTTGATTTGATTTTATTGCTTGTCATTCGAACCTCAGAGAGGCTCGAACGAAACTCCGTTTCTACAACCAGAACAATTCATAAAAAAACACACAAACAATTCAATTGACACAAACATCCATCACAGTGGATCTCCTCCTCACTGTGATGGAAGGCAAAGTCTTCTCTCTCCCCCGCACCATTTCTCTCCTGAGGTCGAAGCTGCAGGCGGGCGGTGCCAAGTCCCAGGCCCGGGCCGGGTGATGTACGGCCCCGCTCTAGGCCCAAAGTCAAAGTCACAGCGTTGGAGCCCCCGGCGGGCGCTGGAATGTCCCGCTGGAATGTCCCGCGGACACCGAAGCCGCGCCGGGCGATGTACGGCCCCGCTCCGGGTCGCTCCAACCCCGCGACACGGGCCGGAGAAGCTGTGTTGCGGGAGCTCCGGAGACCGGTCTCTCACCCGGACCCGCGAGCTCCCGATATCGCAGTCCACCCGGAGTCGGGAGTCGGGCCGCAGCGGCGAGCCACCACCGCTCCCCACGCGGAGTTCCGGAGCCCGGAGTCGGGCTGCACCGGCGAGCCACCACCGCTCCCCACGCTCCGAGGCCGGCCAGCCCCACGATGGTGAGTCCGCAGCTCATCCCGGTCGGAGGCCGCTCCGCTGTGCTGGGCCCAAAACGACAACGGAGACCCGACAGGGAAAAAAGTCGGGTCTCCCGTGCAGGGAAGAGATTGTAAAGTTTCCCCCCCCCCACCACCACCCCCCACACATACACAGTTAGGAACACGATACAAAAAAAAACACGAACAACTACATTTAACTAGACAAAAAAAAAAAAAAAAGACATTTACATATCACATTTACATAAGTATTCAGACCCTTTACTCAGTACTTTGTTGAGGCACCTTTGGCGGCGATTACAGCCTCAAGTCTTCTTGGGTATGGTGCAACAAACTTGGCACACCTGTATATGGGTAATTTCTCCCATTCTTCTCTGCAGATCCTCTCAAGCTCTGTCAGGTTGGATGGGGTGCATTGATGCACAGCTATTTTCTGGTTCCTCCAGAGATGTTCGATCGTGTTCAAGTCTGGACTCCGGCTGGGCCGCTCAAGGACATTCACAGACTTGTCACAAAGCCACTCCTGCATTGTCTTGGCTGAGTGCGTAGGGTCGTTGACTAGTTGGAAGGTGAACCTCTGCCCCTGTCTGAGGTCCAGAATGCTCTGGAACAGGTTTTCATCAAGGATCTCTCTGTACTTTGCTCTGTTCATCTTTCCCTTGATGCTGACTAGTCTCCCAGTTCCTGACACTGAAAAACATCCCCACAGCATGATGCTGCCACCACCATGCTTCACCGTAGGTATGGTATTGGCCAGGTGACGTGCGGTGCCTGCTTTCCTCCAGGCGCAACGTTTGGCATTCAGGCCAAAGAGTTCAATCTTGGTTTCATCAGACCAGAGAATCTTGTTTAGGTGCCTTTTGGCAAACTCCAAGTGGGCTGTCTTGTGCCTTTTACTGAGGAGTGACTTCCGACTGGCCACTCTACCATAAAGGCCTGACTGGTGCTGAATTTCTAAACACCTGTTTTCACATTTATATTATGAGGTAATGTGTGTAGATTGATGATAAAAAAATGTAATAAATTTTTGAATAAGACTGTAACGTAACAAAATGTGGAAAAGGTTACGTTTGGGGTCTGTATACTTTCTGAATGCACTGTATCAAAATTTACAACTGCTCATGAATTTATTTTTTCTATTCGAAGCTTGAGTCTTAGGAAAGTGGCTGGGCTGAAGTTTTGCTTTACACTCTATTACTACACGCATTAAAACAAGACAGAGGCGGGGAAAAAAGTGGGGGTGTGGGGTGTTGTGTTATTGAATAAGGAGGATGACATGGCAGTGGTCAGTTTAGTTTAGTTTAGAGATACAGCATGGCAACAGGCCCTTCGGCCTCCGAGTCCACACCGACCAACAATCCTTGCAAGTTAACACTATAATACACACACTAGGGAAAATTTATTTTTACACATACCAAACCAATTAACCTACAAACCCTATACATCTTTGCAGTGTGGGAGGAAACCAAAGATCTCGGAGAAAACCCATGCAGTCACGGGGAGAACGTACAAACACCGTGCAGACAGTACCCATACATGGGAATAAACGTAGGTCTCTGGTACTGCAAACGCTGTAAGGCAGCAACTCTACCGCTGTGCCACCATGCAGCGCTGGCCAGAAGTAACTACTGACAGTACGTATAGTGAGGCTATATGGGTGGAATTGAGAAACAAGAAAGGAAGATCATTTTGTTGGGAGTGTACTACAGACCCCCAAATAGTCAACAGGAATCAGAAGAGCAAATATGCCAGGAGATTAAAGGCAGCTGCAGGACTAACAAGGTTAGTCCTGCAGAATTTGTGGATGAACCTTTTGGGACCAGCGACCACTGTTCTGTTAGGTTTAAGGCAGTTATGGTCGAGACTGGGTTTGTCCACGAATTAAAATTCTAATTTGAGGCAAGGTCAACTTTAAAGGTGACCTATTCCTTCGCTCCATAGATGCTGCCTCACCCACTGAGTTTCTCCAGCATTTTTGTCTACCTTAATTTGATTGGAGTAGGTTTGAAGGAAACGGAATTTCAGTAAAGGGGGTTGTCTTTAAAAGTATACTGACAAGTCCCAGACATGAATGATCCTGTTGGAGTGAAGGGCAAGGCAAGTGGGAATAAGGAAGCTTGGGTGATGAGAGAAATTGAGTCTCTGGTCAAGAGTAAGAAGGAGGCATGGGGCAGGTATAGGCAGCTGGGATCAAGTGTATCCCTGGAGCAGTTTTGGGAACTGAGGGGGAAACAGGGAGCAGGACATCTCAGGCATATAATATTGAGGATTTATGTACATAACGGAAAAAAGAGTAACCAGAGAGAGAATGGGACCCCAAGAATCAAATCCATCAATTTGGCGTCGAGCAACAGGAGGTGGGTAATGAATATTTCTCCTCTGTTTTTACCATGGAAAAGACACGAGGACTGGGGAACATGAAGCAGTTAATGGAAGTGGCTTGAGAGCAGTCAGTATTACAGTCGAGTAGGTGCTGGAGGTCCTGACACTATGAAGATAGACAAATCTCCCGGGCCTGATCAGATATATCCAAGGACACTGAGAGAATATAGAGAAGAAATTGCAGGGGCACTAGCTAAGATTTACGAGTTATCATTAAATACGGGTGAGGTGCCCGAAAACTAGAGGTTGACAAATGTTGTGCCTCTATTTAAGAGGGGCTGCAGGGAAAAGCCTGGGAGCTACAGGCCTGCGAGTACATCTGTAATTGGGAAGTTATTGGTATTCTGAGGAATTAAGACATACAAACATTTAGAGGGACAAGGGGGATAATCAGCACAATTAACCATATACCATATAACCATATAACAATTACAGTACGGAAACAGGCCATCTCGGCCCCTCAAGTCTGTGCCGAACAACTTTTTTCCCTTAGTCCCACCTGCCTGCAATATTAATTAATGGTCTGCGGAACCGGGGGGCTGCACTCCTCCCACTTTTTTGGCTAGACATGTTTCAATGTCTCCAGCTTTGGACGAGGCGCTGCTGTGCTCTGAGCAACCTGGTCATGGGTGTTGGAGAGCCGGGGCAGAGGGAGGGATGGAAGCAGAAGCAGCGGCAGGGGCAGATGTGATGGGGAACAGGGGCTGGTGAGTGTTTGCTGGGCTGGCGAGTCGCTCGCTACAGCTCCGGCCATGGAGCAGCCTCAGTGTAAGAGTCCCGGGCCGTCGGAGGCGTCAGAAGCGTTACACCGCTGCCGTGAGAGTCTCTGCGCCAAAAACAGGAAAGGCGTACTGATTTTAGATGAACAGCCATGATCATATTGAATGGCAGTGCTCGCTCGAAAGGCCGAATGGCCTATTCCTGCACCTATTTTCTATGTTTCTATGCTTGAGTATATGGCTATAAAACTCGACCACTTAATTTTTAAGCATTCATGCATGGTGGAAATATAATGTAGTCATAGAGTGATACAGCGTGAAAACAGACCCTTCGGCCCAACTTGCCCACACCCACCAGCATGTCCAAGCTACACTCCCAGTATCAGTCTAGCTGTTTCTTAAATGTTGGGTTAGTTCCTGCCTCAACTACCTCCTCTGGCAGCATTTTCGTTACACCCACCATCCTTTGTGTGGAAAAAGTTATCCCTCAGTTTCCCATGAAATCTTTTCCCCTTCACTTTAAATCTGTCCTCTGGTCCTCGATTCACCTACTCTGGGCAAGAGTCTCAGTTTTTAATGCATTTTAGATTTCTCAAAAGTCTTACTTTTAAAAAGTAACGTTTCCACAATCTATACCCCTATTATTAATGTCATGGTATGACGATTCTAAATTCAAAATGAAATATGCGTCAAAAGGAGAACGCATACTTTTAAAATACTCCCTTGGCAAAACATAATTTGTATGACTTTGCAAAATCAGGAAATGTTATGATTATTTCTTGTCCCTTTTTCCAACTTACAAAAATAGCACTTGAAATTATAACACATTTAAATTTGTTGTACAATGGAAGGCACTGGCGTCGATCCGGGGGAGGGGGTGGAGGGGGGGATGGGTGATGTATCCGCCCACTTTTTGAGGTGGGGGATGGCCTGTATTATTATCCCCCAGTTTTTGGAGGTCGAGCAATAACAAAAATAATAATCACCTGCTCCTATCCCTCATGTAGGCACGACATGATCTTAAAAATACTTCAAACAAAAAACATTGAAATCATACTTCTACAATGCACTAAAACATGATTTTAACACATCAAATTTCAAAAAGTCCCTACTTCACCCCCCTCCCATACCCTCTCTCCAATTGGTCGCTCCACTCCCTCGCAGGGTACCCCCAAGGCCAGTGATCAGTGATCCCTCAGCCCCCCCACTTTCAAAAACACTCCGCAGCCCCTGTAGTTTTGTACTTGGAGATCATTTCAAAAGAGTTTTTTGAAGATATGACCAAAAAGGTTGATGAAATCATAACAGTAGAGGTTGTACATATGGATTACATCAAGGCATTTGACAAGGTTCCACATGTTAGGCTGCTTCAGAAGAGTAGATTGCATGAGTAGAAAAAAGGCTTTATGGAAGGAACAGAGCATGATGGTGGAAGGTTGCTCTTTGGACTGGAGGCCTGTGACTATTGGTGCACCTCACGGTTTGGTACTGGGCCCATTGCTGTTTGTCGTCCATATCAAAGATTTGGATGAGAACGTACAAGTATTGATTAGCAAATTTGCAGATAGCACTATAGTTGGTGGTATTTTATTTACTGAAGATGGATATCAAAAATTGCAGCAGGATCTTGATTGGTTGGCCAGGTGGGCATAGGGATACATTAAAACATAAAGGAAAATAAAAGTTAGTTAAACTGTTATTTAACTAATTGTTATTTCCCTTTCCTTCCACCAGCACTTCTTCAAAGCTGTTTTTAGTGAGTTCCCTTGGGCTGAGGAATGGTTGATTCAATGGTTGTTACAGAGAAATGCGAGATGTTGCATTTTGGGAAGTCACCTACACAGTGTTTGGTAGTGCTCTGGGGAGCGATATAGAGCAAAGGGATCTAGGAGTGCAGGTACATAGTTCCTTGAATGCGCCATCTATGGAAGTAAGCATGCAGGTACAGCAGGCAGTGAAGAAAGTGAATAGCATGTTGGCCTTTATAACAAGAGGAATCGAACATAGGAGCAAAGAGGTCCTTCTGCAGTTGTACAGAGCCCTGGTAAGACCACACCTGGAGTATTGTGTGCAGTTTTGGTCCCCTAATTTGAGGATGGACATTCTTGCTATTGAGGGAATGCAGCATAGGTTTACAAGGTTAATTCCCGGGATGGCGGGGTTGTCATATGCTGAGAGAATGGAGCAGCTGGGTTTGTACATGCTGGAGTTTAGAAGGATGAGACGGGATCTCATTGAAACATATAAGATTGTTAAGGGTTTGGACACGCTGGAGGCAGGAAACATGCTCCTGATGTTGGAGGAGTCCAGAACCAAGGGCCACAGTTTAAGAATAAGGAGTAAGCCATTTAGAACGGAGATGAGGAAACACTTTTTCACACAGAGAGTGGTGAGTCTGTGGAATTCTCTGCCTCAGAGAGCGGTGGAGACAGGTTCTCCGGATGTTTTCAAGAGAGAGCTAGATAGGGCTCTTAAAAATAGCGGTCAGGGGATATGGGGAGAAGGCAGGAATGGGGTACTGATTGGGGATGATTAGCCATGATCACATTGAATGGCGGTGCTGGCTCGAAGGGCCGAATGGCCTACTCCTGCACCTATTGTCTATTGTCACACATGCACACATCCCTACTTCCCTTCAACACAATAAAGGAGCACATTCCATTGAAATCCATGTATGCATCTGTGTCCAGAAATTGGATTTCATGCATCTTTGGTGCACTAAATAGGCATTGCATTTCATTCTAATGCCCAGTTGGCAAAAGTAATAAGTTGTTGAAGTTCACAGAAAAAATTGTCGGGGATTTGTTTCTCCATTTTGATGCACTAAAGTCTGATCTGCGTCACCCCAAATGTCAAGGAAACTGCAGAGATTGCAGCTGTCACACCATTGTCACTCAGGGTCATGCCAAGACATCGGGGCCTGAAGGTACACTCGTCACAGCAGCAATGGGCACCATGGGGAGAAGGGAAAATACAGAATCAGGGTTACACTTTATCTGTCCATCTTTTCCTAAACCAGCAATTATTCCTTTGCTGTAGTAAGCCCAAGCCATTGTAAGCCAAGTTTCCTTAATGCAGCATATATCACAGCTCCGATCCCTGCACTGAAAGGTTGCTGGATGCAATCCCAAATACAGATGGAGTTACACCTGGAGATCAGTGATAAATTAAGCCGGGACAATGAGGGAGCAAGACATCAATGTCTCCGTGGAAACACTTTAATCTACAGGTGGTTGGTAATTTAGTATAGTATTTGTTCCTTGTTTTACTGATAATAAAAAATAGAGTAGGTTGCATATTTTGCTTCATTTTAAATTGTTAATAAGACAACGCGCATTGAGCACGTTGAGATATCGTCTGAATGCATGAAGTCAAGGAAATGGCAGCTGTGCTCAGGTGAATTGTGCCCAAAATTGTCTGGTTCAATTTCCCAATTGCTAGGTCTTCCATGCACATGATTTTTATATGTGCATAAAACAATATGCTTGTGTCCAACTACTCAAGAATGATTTGTAAACATCTACAGCTCAGCCATTTGTCTTCCAGCCCCCAGTATATATAGAAACTCAGATCACAGAAGATTAAAAACACAGAAGGAGGCCATTTGGCCCATTTTGTCCTTGACAGCTGGAACAGAATTAGTCAACCTAATCTCCCTGTCCAGCACTGGGGCAGCAGCCTTGCGGTTCATGACTGCTTCACCGACACATTCAGGAGCAGCTTAAATAAGATGGGAGTTCCACTCTCTCCCACCCTTTCAGGCAGTGAAGTCTGGACTCCACACCATCCGCTGGATGAAAAACTGCTTCCTTGTCTCCCCTCTATCAATTACTTTAAATTCATGCCTCTGGTTTTTGATCCCTTATCTTAGTGAAAAGTTCCATTTCACACAATAACATTCTTTGTTGAGTGTGTATACATTTTGTGTCTGAATCTGAGCTTTGATGATTTCTTGTCGTACATGTATACATTTAACCTGCCAGTCAAGTCCCCTCACTTTACCATTAACAGCAGCATGCTCCAAGATGGTTAAGGTGCTGGTAATTGCTGTCATTGAGACATTTTAACATCCGATGACAAACATTCCCTTTATTCCACACATCCCTCCCTGCCTTGCCTCCTATTGAAAATAAACTTGCATCTCTCTCTGTCCCTCTCCCTCTCTCCCCTCTCCCTCTCCCTCACTCTCTCTCTCTCCCTCCCTTTGTCCGTCTCTCCCTCTCCAGTCCCTCACCCTCACTCTCCCTCTCTCCCTTTTCCTACATTTGCTGCTTTTGGGGGAGAGATTTCATTCATGTGCCTGACCTAATATTTGTGATCCCTTGATCCACCTCATCACACACCAGTGAAAAGCAAAGCCCCTGGTAATCTTTCAACTTGTTTTGGTATTATACAAAGTGTGCAGAAGCCATCATTTCATACTCACCAGTTGCAAACAATTCCAAAGTATACCTTGTCACCTCTTTGACATGATCTCAAGAATGAAATTGAAATCATACTATTTAGTGAATGACAATAGACAGTAGGTGCAGGAGTAGGCCATTCGGCCCTTCGAGCCAGCACCGCCATTCAATGTGATCATGGCTGATCATCCACAATCAGGAAGGTACCCCGTTCCTGCCTTCTCCCCATATCCGCTGACTCTGATATCTTTAAGAGGCCTCTCTTGAAAGTATTCAGAGAACCGGCCTCCACCACCCTCTGAGGCAGAGAATTCTACACTCACAACTCTCTGTGTCAAAAAGTGTTTCCTCATCTCTGTTTGAAATTGCTTATCCCTTATTCTTAAACTGTGGACCCTGGTTCTGGACTCCCCCAACATTGGGAACTTGTTTCCTGCCTCTAGCATGTCCAAACCCTTAATAATCTTATAGGTCCCCCCCAAACCAGCAATTAATGTTCGAGTGAACATACGCTGCACTCACTCAATAGCAAGAATGTCCTTCCTCAAATTTGGAGACAAACATTGCACACAATACTCCAGGTGTGGTCTCACTAGGGCCCTGTACAACTGCAGAAGGACCTATTTTCTCCTATACTCACTCCTCTTGTTATGAAGGCCAACACGCCATTCGCTGTCTTCACTGCCTGCTGTACCTACATGCTAACTTTAATTGACTGATGAACAAGGACTGCCAGATCCCTTTGTACAATCTGCCTTCCTGTTTTTGCTACCAAAGTGGATAACCTCACATTTATCCACATTAAACTGCATCTGCCATGCATCTGCCCACTCACACAACCTGTCCAAGTCACCCTGCATTCTCATAGCATCTTCCTCACAATTCACACTGCCACCCAGCTTTGTGTCATCTGCAAATCATTAAACATATTGTAAATAGTTGTGGACCCAGCACCGCGTCTTTCAGTACCCCACTAGTCACTGCCTGCCTTTCTGACCCAAAGGCTAACCACTCCCCCGTGCTTGATGGACTCTGTTCTAATGATCTTGATTAGACCCTTTCCCAAGCCCGCAAATGATCGATCCACTCCGACTAATGAAGTGCCGAAACTCAATGCGGAAACCGCACCATGGGCTCGATTTCTGCACGAACGATCAAAACAGCTCAACAACCTTGATCGCAAACTTGTGTTTTGGGGGTCTTTTGAGATCCCGGACGAGCCCCGATTTAAATTGCTCGTTTCTAAGCTTCCCCCCAGTCTAGTTGCAGCAAAAACACTGAATCAAACACTTGAAACAACTACATTTTATTTTAACAAAAGCGCGTCACAGATCAAACACTGTGCCTATCCCACCGTGGGTTCGATCCTTGCGTCTGCCTGTTCAAGCCCTCTAGGCCTCGCTCAGACAGAAACACCCCAGACGTTCACGCAGTCCCAAGCGCTCTCCCAGAAGATCGACTCTGGACCTCGTGGTAGCGAACTTTTATACGTCCCGGGACCTCGAGGGGCCGAACAACATGCGGGTGGTCTATAAATAATCCAATTACAGACATCGATTAACCCCAAACATAACTGACATTTCCCTAACCAAATAATACAGCATGATACATTGTATTCAAACCAGACTTCGCAAGGAAGAAAACTTAGAAACATTTACTCTGATCTGCCAGAAACCCAGACAAAGCTCAATACCTCATCCAATCAACACTGGGCAAAGAAGAACTCTGCAACATTATTTACAACTATTTACAAGGTGTATGTCTGGTTTGCAGCCATCCAATCCATTCTATGCATTTTGCACCTAATTGACAGTTTAGGTGCAAAATGCCTTGCTAATCATATCTAGGCTCAAGACACACTAGCACCGCTTCGCAGCTTGTCCCACCTCTGCAGAGAGTAATTCCAAATTGACCAAATCTCCCATCAGCCCTGAAGCTTTTACCCCATTTTGAAGACCTGGCCTCTCCAATTTAGCCAGGATTAACAAAGGGACCCGTTAATCCCTGCTCTTTGTTTCCTGTCTGCCAACCAATTTTCTACCCATGTCAGCACTCTACCCCCAATGCCATGTGCCCACTAATCTCCTATGTGGGACCTTATCGAATGTGTTCTGAATGTCCAGGTACACTACATCCACTCGCTCTCCCTTGTCCATTTTCCTAGTTATATCCTCAATACATGGAATGAGGAATAAGAATCATATTTTCATGTTCTCTCATATTTGTCAAAGAGAACAGCTGTAGGAAAATTGACTTTTGCTTCTTGGTATTATTGTACAGTGATTGTAAATTGATCTCAATAAATAGAGGTGTCTGAGACCAAAAAAAGCATCCCCTGAGTACAATAATCAGAATGATAAGATGTAGCTTCATAAAACTTTGGATAGGCTATATTTGGAGTATAGTGTGCAGTTCCTTCCAGCTCACTACAGCAATGATGTGAAGGCTTTGGAGAGGGTGCAGAAGAGGTTTACCAGGATGCTGCCTGGATTAAAGGGTATTAGCTGTAAGGGGAGTTTGGACAAACTTGGATTGTTTTCTCAGGAGCATCGGAGATTGAGGGCAGATCAGATAGGAGTTTATAAAGTTTTGAGAGGCATGGAAGGGTAGATATTCAGAACCCTTTTCGCAGAGTGGAAATGTCAAATACTAGAGGGCATAACTTTAAAGTGCGAGGGAAAAGTTTAAATGATAAATGTAAGGCAAGTTTTTAATGCAGAGTGATGAAGCATTAAATCACTGGAGATGCTAAGATTTTGCTGCCTGTTCAACTAATATTCATATGAACACAGTAATATTGCTGCGATAGGTCCATGACCTCCTGTACTCCAAACATGTGTAGGTTAGAATTGGTCACTGTAAATTACCCCTAATATATAGGTGAGTGATAGAATTGGGGAGTTATTGAAGGGAATGTGGGGTGAATATAATGGGATTAGTGTAGTATTGCTGTAAATGGGTGTCTGATGCTTGGCATGGACATGGGGGGAGGGGCAAGGGACCTGTTTGTGTGTCCTATAATTCTATGACAACATGTTGATGTAATGGAACAGGTCCACCCCTATGGCTTTAAACTTTGGAGTTTAGACTTTAGAGATATAGTGCGGAAACAGGCCCTAAGGCCCACCCAGTCCACACCAACCAGCGATCACCCCTTACAGTAGTATTATCCTACAATAGGGACAATTTACAATTTTACTGAAGCCAATTAACCTACAGACCTGTACGTCTTTGGAGTGTGTGAGCACCCGGAGAAAACCCATGCAGGTAACAGGGAGAATGGACAGCACCCACAGTCAGGATCAAACCAAGGTCTCTGGCGCTGTAAGGCAGCAACTCTACTGCTGTGCCACTGTGCCACCCTTAAGTCCTGTAGGCAGAACATATAATCTGGCCTACATGCGCAGTAGTGCTCACGTACTGTTCCTTGAAGCTTACCTTTAAAATGTGTGCTTCTGAACATGTTTTGTATTGGGCACGAGAAAGTTTCAGTGACTGCTGCCAAGGCTTCTGCAGGGTTAGAAAAGGGCGATGAATGAGTGAATATGCCCATAGAAGCAATTCCAGCCGATCTGGCGAGGAGTAACAACCCTGAACGTTTGTGCAAAGAACACATAATAACGTCATTTATACTGTAAAATTAACACTGGCATAAGACCAAGCACAGACTGTTCTCCAGCAGGAATGTGGCAGTGCACATTCTTGCCAAGTGACACACACCAAGTACTGTGCATGCCAATATGAAATAACTTAACCAAGGACAGGAATGGAGCCGTTTCGAAATGGATGCATGGAAACAATCGAAAGTGAAGATTTGGAAGGAGTAGAGATTACAGATGATGGAATCATGAGCAAAAAACAAACTGCTGAAGGACCTCTACTGGCCAGGTAGCATTTGTGCAGGGAAATTAAGAAGCCTCAATCTGAAGAAGGGTCTCAACTCCATACGTTGTCCCCCCCACGAATGCTGCCTGAGCCATTGAGTTTGCCTAGCACTGCAGGCATGAACTGAAAGATAGAGACTAGATGTACATCGCTTAAGTCCACCCCTCCAGTCATCACCAGTGAATCGTTGCATTTCACTGCTAAAATGCAATGAACTGGGAAGCCCAAAATGTAACGAGCCACCATGCTCTCTCTCTCATCAGCTTTGACTTGGGCCCTCATCCTGACTGCAGGACTACATGTGCTGTTTGTCCAAAGTTGAAAGAAATTGATAGTGTCGTCAATTGTGGATAAAAATAACAGAAACATAATGACTGCCTCACCAACAGTCTGTCTATCCTTTCCTTCTTTGTATCTGTTTTGTATGTGTTAAATGTATGTTTTTTAATGTTCTTCAGCTTGTTTTATGTGGGAGGTGGGTGAGTTTGAGAAACTTTTTCAAATCTCTTACCTCGACAGAGATGCAATTATTACCATATCATATCTCCGTCCGCACTTCGTGGAGTTGGCGGCCTTTGCTGGAGATCGACCTGGAGATCCATCGTGGGAGCCTGTGGACATACCATCACGGAGCCCGCAATCCCTGTTGGGGGCCGTCTTTGGGGCTCCAACCGTGGGAGCCTGCGGGACTTCGCAGAGCACGGGGGTCTCTAGCTTGAGACCGACATCGGGGACTCCAAGCCACAGGAGTTTCGACTGCCCCAACGTGGGAGTTTCGATCATCCCGATGTGGGGGCTTCGACTGCCGGCTGCAGCTAATTTGATTTACCCGGCCGCGGGAGAAAAAAGAGGAAGGAGATTGGATTTTATTGCCTTCCATCACAGCAAGGAATGTGGGGGCTCCGCTGACATGGATGTTTATGTTAACTTTTAGGTAGTTGTGTGTCTTGTTGCTTTTTTTTTTCAATATAGCTGTATGGTAATTTGAATTTCACTGTACCTTAATTGGTACATGTGACAATATACCGACCTTGAGACCTTGAAACCTTGAAATAGCCCTAGGATATTTTTACAAACACTAATAATGTGATGGCAGTTTTGCTTCTTAAAGCATCCCATGTTCAAAATTTTAATTTGTAACAGTGGCTTTTCTATGTCTTAAGTCTCAACTCACCATGAAGCTCACCTGTCCATTTATTGCCTCAGTCATCATTCATGATCACTCTGAATCTTCAGGGCATGATGATCTGCATCCCAGGGTACTTAAGGAAGGGGCTCTAGAAATTGTGGATGCATTGGTGATCATTTTCCAATGTTCTATAGATTCAGGATCAGTTCCTGTGGATTGGAGGGTAGCTAATATGTCCCACTCTTTAAAAAAGGCAGCAGAGAGAAAACGGGGAATTATAGACCAGTTAGCCTGACATCGATGGTGAGGAAGATGCTGGATTCAAACATAAAAGATGAAATAGTGGCACATTTTAATAGCAGTAGCAGGATCGGTCTGAGTCAGCATGGATTTACGAAGGGGAAATCATGCTTGACTAATCTTCTGGAACTTTTTGAGGATGTAACTAGGATAATGGACAAGGGAGGGCCAGTGGATGTAGTGTACCTGGACTTTCAGAAAGCATTTGATACGGTCCCTCATAGGTGATTAGTGGGAAAAACTAGAGCACATGGTATTGACGGTAGGGTGCTGACATGGATAGAAAATTGGTTGGCAGACAGGAAACAAAGGGTCGGAATTAACGGGTCCCTTTCAGAATGGCAGTCAGTGACTAGTGGGGTACCTCAATGCTCGGTGCTGTAACCGCAGCTATTTACAATATATATTAATGATTTGGATGAAGGGATTATAAGTAACATTAGCAAATTTAAAGATGACACAAAGCTGGGTGGCAGTGTGAACTGTGAGGTGGATGCTATGGGGATGCAGGGTGACTTGGACAGGTTGGGTGAGTGGGCAGATGCATGGCAGATACAGTTTAATGTGGATAAATGTGAGGTTATCCACTTTGGTGGCAAAAACGGGAAGGCAGATTATCATCTAAATGGTGTCAAATTGGGAAAAGGGGAAGTACAATGGGAATCGGGTGTCCTTGTTCATCAGTCGCTGAAAGTAAGCATACAGGCACAGCAGGCAGTGAAGAAACCAAATGTCATGTTGGCCTTCGTAACAAGTAGAGTTGAGTATAGGAGAAAAAAGGTCCATGTGTAGTTGTACAGGGCCCTAGTGAGACCATACCTGGAGTATTATGTGCAGTTTTGGTCTCCAAACTTGAGGAAGGCCATTCTTGCTATTAAGGGTGTGCAGCATAGGTTCACGAGGTTAATTCCCGGGATGACGGGACTGTCATATGTTAATAGATTGGAGTGGCTGGGCTTGTATACTCTGGAATTTAGAAAAATGAGAGGGGATCTTATTGAAACTTAAGACTATTAAGGATTTGGACATGCTAGAGGCAGGAAACATGTTCCCAATGTTGGGGGAGTCCAGAACCAGGGACCATAGTTTAAGAATACGAGGTAAGCCATTTAGAACGGAGAGGAGGAAAAACGTTTTCACACAGTGAGTTGTGAGTGTGTGGAATTCTCTGCTCAGAGGGCGGTGGAGGCAGGTTCTCTGGATGATTTCAAGAGAGAGTTAGATAGGGCTCTTAGGGATAGCGGAGTTAAGGGATATGGAGAGAAGGCAGGAACGGGGCACTGATTGTGGATGATCAATCATTATTACATTGAACGGTAGTGCTGGCTCGAAGGCCCAAATAGCCTACTCCTGCACCTATTGTCTATTGTCTATTGTCTATTGGAATCAAAGGTCAGGAGGCCTTTTTGAGGCCTGCCCCCACCTGGTCTGCATTGTACGCCACAAGTGGAGAAAATTGTTGCTTTCCAGTGGATGTTTATAAGACCTCTGGGCTCAGATGTGTTCATTCATCGACTCATAGAAACATAGAAACATAGAAAATAGGTGCAGGAGGAGGCCATTCGGCCCTACGAGCCAGCACCGCCATTCATTGTGATCATGGCTGATCATCCCCAATCAATATCCCGTGCCTGCCTTCTCCCCATATCCCTTGATTCCACTAGCTCCGAGAGCTCTATCTAGCTCTCTCTTAAATCCATCCAGTGATTTGGCCTCCACTGTCCTCTGAGGCAGGGAATTCCACAAATTCACAACTCTCTGCGTGAAAAAGTTTTTTCTCACCTCAGTCTTAAATGACCTCCCCTTTATTCCAAGACCCCTGGTTCTGGGCTCACCCAACATTGGGAACAGTTTTCCTGCATCTAGCTTGTCCAGTCCTTTTATAACTTTATGTGTTTCTATAAGATCCCCCCTCATACTTCTAAACTCCAGTGAATACAAGCCTAGTCTTTTCAATCTCTCCTCATATGACAGTCCCGCCATCAATCTTGTGAACCTACGCTGCACTGCGTCAATCACAAGGATGTCCTTCCTCAAACTAGGAGACCAAAACTGTACACAATACTCCAAATGTGGTCTTACCAGAGCCCTATACAACTGCAGAGGAACCTCTCTACTCCTATACTGAAATCCTCTTGTTATGAAGGCCAACATTCCATTAGCTTTCTTCACTGCCTGCTGTACCTGCACGCCAACTTTCAGTGACCGGTGTACAAGGACACCCAGGTCTCGCTGCACCTCCCCCTTACCTAACCCAAATCCATTGAGATAATAATCTGCCCCCTTGTTTTTGCCACCAAAGTGGATAGCCTAACATTTATCTATATTATACTGCATCTGCCACGCATCTGCCCACTCACTTAACGTGTCAAGGTCACCCTGCAACCTCCTAACATCCTCTTCACACTGCCACCCAGATTTGTGTCATCCACAAACTTGCTAGTATTGCTCCTAATTCCCTCTTCCAAATCATTAATATATATGGTAAACAGTTGCAGCCCTAACACCGAGCCTTGCGGCACTCCACTCGCCACTGCCTGCCATTCTGAAAAGGACCCGTTCACTCCTGCTCTTTGCTTCCTGTCTGACAACCAATTTTCTATCCACGTCAACACCCTACCATGTGCTCTAATTTTTGTCACCTGTGCGGGACCTTATCAAAGGCTTTCTGAAAGTCTAGATACACTACATCCACTGGCTCCCCTTCATCCATTTTACTTGTCACATCCTCAAAAAATTCCAGGAGATTAGTCAAGCATGATTTTCCTTTCATAAATCCATGCTGACTTGGACTAATCCTTACCATAATCCTAGTGATCTTTTACTTGACCGGTGGTTCTACCCATCCACCTTCACTCCATCCACAACCAGGAAATCAGGGACAATTGCTTGTTCTCTGGTTCCACATTTGGCGTATATGATTCTCCCAGGTAATGTTTGACCTGACTTTGAGAAATATGAATTTATTCAAATTCCACAATATTATTTTAAAGCCATCTATTAAGATGGTAATAATAGTAATGATATGTTTTGTAGTGTTCATTAATAACTGGATATGTACATTTTCTATGAATTTAATTATTGGTCATATTCGGGCGGCACTGTGGTGCGGCAGTAGAATTGCTGCCTGTACGTTCTCTCTGTTACCACTGTAGTTTTCCCCAGGTGCTCCGGTTTCCTCCAACACACCAACGATGTACAGGTTTGCAGGTTAATAGGCTTTGGCGCATTGTTCCTCGCTTGTGTAGGATAATGCTAATGCATGGGGGTCGCTTGTCGGCCTAAACTAATTAGGACAAATATTCAATGAATTGAAAGAACCGTGACAAGTGTATTCCAACCTACCTTATTGCAGACATTGGATTTTTTCACTGAAACTCCCACTTAGGCGATTTTTCAGCAGACAAAGGCGGGGGCCATGGAAAGCAGTGGAGCGCTGTCTGAAATTCACATGGTGCAAAGCCAAGGTGATACAGACACACACCGCGACCCAGGAACGTTAAGACGGCTAGCACAGTGTATGGTAAGTCCATTAAAAGAGCGGGGAGGGGTGTGGGAGGGGAAAATGGGGGAGAAGGGGGGGAGAAGGTGGGAGAAGGGGGGAGAAGAAGGAGTGGAGACACTTTTAAGATAACTTTTAATAAGCCAGAGATACACAGCTGTGATGTTCGGCGGGCATTTAACATTACGGGTTGGTTATCCTTGGTTCTGAAAACTCGTGCTTACGTTTTTTTTTCCCAATGAGCCAATGAAAATGCCTGGTCAGCAAAGGAGATTAACTAAAACTACCTATGGCTACCTTGACTACCTACAACTACATGGTGACCCCACTATCACTGCACCTACGATTACAAAAGTATTGATTTTCTCCGTGGCGACCAATTTTTGGACGCAGAAAAACATGTTGAAAAATTTGCTGCGACCATACTGAGGCCATGACTAGTTCCCAGAATGCGGGAACTCCTTGCGACAATGAAGGAGACTCACCAGAGACCACCAGCGAACATTGCCGACCATGTGGCGATCATGAGGCGAGCACAGATCGTGTACTCGCCTTAAAAGTCGCCTAAGTGGTACAGGCCCTTAACTCTACATTGCTGAGAAACTATATTCTACGCGCTAGTATTTTTTTCTCTGTTCTACCTGTTGTACTTGTGTTTAGCTTGATTGTATTAATGTGTAGCATTATCTGATTTGGTTGAATAGCATGGAAAACAAAATTTTTCACTGTACCTTGATACAGGCGACAATAATAAAGCTAAACCTGATGATAGGATATGGGTAGCTGTGGAAAACAGGCATTTCTAACCTATGGAGAAATTGGCTTACAGGCAGTACTTACATAAACGGGGATTGCCAATAAAAGAAACCTAACGCACACTTTACAGGATTAAACATCTTTCAAAGTACAGATCATTAATGCCTATTTTTTTTCTCTATTGAGCCCATTCTACAACCTAAAGATTGGTTTATTGAGGTCCAATTTCTTCTTTGAGATGTCGTAGAGAATGTTGTCATGGCAACCGCAAGATTGTGATAATTGAGTGTGGGATTATTTTCCTTCTCTCAACCGCATGACTCATCTCCCCTGTTGCCTTTGAATCTATGGTAGCAGAGTGCCCATGTCACTTGACACATTATTTAAAGGAATAGATTTAAGTCTCACTCAACTTTAGCTAAAGAAATACATTTGTTGTAATAAGAAAGTGTCAGCAATGACCATTGTGTTTGAGAATGAGGTACTTCAATATGAAATTGCTGTCTTGATTATAGAAGGAACCTATGAAGATACCAGTGGTGAATTCAACATGGTTGATTGGGACTTACATGGAAAGACATGATGGACGATAGCTAATAGCTAGCATTTAATGAAGTAATACATGATTAGCAAGATATATTCCTTTAAGGTGAAAAACCATAACAGGGAGGATGGTCCATCCATGATTAACAGGAGGAATTAAAGGAAGAGACTAATAAAATTGGCAGAAATTAAGTAAACATGAGGGTTTTGTGCATTTTAGAATTCAACAAAGGAGGACCAATGATTTGAGGGAGAAAGGGAAGATAGAATACAAGATTAAACAAGCAAAGAACAAACAAAAATAATCTGTCACTACTTCTATAATATGTACGAAGAAAAATGACCGTAAATGTAGGCCCCTGGAAATAAGAAACTATTGACTGCGAATGTAGACAATTCCCTTACGGAGAATGAACTTTATAATGGAGAATGAAGAAATGGGAGAGAAATTAAACAAGTACTTTACAAGGAAGGAAATGTAAAAACCTTATTAGAAATACTGGCAGTTTACCAAGAATGAGGAGATGAAGGTAATTATTATTACTGAAAAGGTACATGAGATGTGGGTGAAAGTAAAAGCCGGTAGACTCCCAAGGACCTAATGATCCACATTTCTGAGTTTTGAAAGGCAAAGCAATGGATGGATTTGTTGATTTTTTATCTTTCCGAAGGCTGTATTGTACCAAAAGTTTCTCCAGAATTAAAAAGTGGAGGGGAGAGAATAAAAGGAACTGCTGACCTGTTAGTCAAAAATCAGTATATTGGAAAATGCTGAGAACATATTAACTGAATACCGAGAAAAGATTAGCAGGACTGACCAGAATTAGCGTTGATTTATAAAATGAAAACTTGATTGACTAACCTCAGACCAGTAGGTGGGATATCAGGAAATCAGGGCAGCACAGTAGTGCAGCTGGTAATCTTGTTGCCTCACAGCGCTGGAGACCTTTAGATCAACTTGGACTCACTCCTTGCCTAATCTATTGCATTTATTTTAGTTGTTTTTTTGTCCAGTATATGTTTTACCATGGCTTTTGCTCTTAGAAAACCAGAAACGTTAGTGTTTGATGAAGACCTTGCCGAATGGTGGCGCATATTTGAAGAAGATTTCATTATGAACCAGCTACATTTGATCTGACTAGTGTCCAGATTGCTCCCGCTGAGTCCATCCGGGACCTTAACTGCCTGCTAAACAAATTCCGACAGTTATGTGAGTTACGTACTAATCTAGTAATGGAGAGACATAAATGTTTTTCACGAAGCCAAAGACAAGGCAAACCTGTTGAAACATACGTTAGTGCTTTGAAACACATTGCCAGTAGATGTGCCTTTGGCGATTTATGCGACAGCCTAGTTCGTGACCATCTGGGGTCTATGGTATTCGCAATGATAAATTATGTGATGAGCTGCTAAGCGATACTGAACTTATTCTGGAGACGGCTGAAAACCGCTGTTGCATTGATGAAATGGCAGATGCTCATGCTAAAATCTTGGGACATAGCCCCTACTCTACCCACAATGTTAATGTTGGCGGTACATTTTATCAAGCTTTTCGCCCGAGTGCCCAACAGGTCTGTCGTTAAACTCATAAACAATTGTTTTAATTGTGGAGGTTCACATGTTGCTGTGCATGACCATTGCCCGGCTTATGGAAAGCTTTGTCATTTCTGTAAAAAAAGAAAAAAACATTTCCGATACCGCCGCTTGCGTAGCAACAGAGTTCAAACAAAACAATTACTCAATTCACTCCACCATGGGAACATGGACTCTGAGCATGGACTTGCTGTCTGCTAACGAGGATCTTGATATGGATGTACATTCCCTGTCTGACTTGCCTCATATACATCAAGATCCCAAGGTCGCTTTGCTTGTTAATGGCAAGAGTTTTATTCTGAAAATCGACACAGGTGCTTGGTGTAATTTGATGTATTTATCTGAATTGAAGAAAATACAAAAAACAGAGATTATCAATCCTATGGCTGCCTCCCTTCTTCCATTTGCAGGAGGTTCAGTGCATCCTATCTGTCAAGTCGAGTTACGATGCTGTCTTGACTCACGTGTCCACAGCCTGAGTTTCTATATTGTTTGTGACAATGTGCCATCCCTGCTGGGTGTTAAAGCTTGTCATGACCTGGGAATGGTCACTTTCAGTGCTTCTGTTTGTCATCTGTCTACAACTTGTGACTTTACTCAACAAATCCTGACACAATACAAAACTTTGTTTGACGACAAGCTGGGCAGGTTGCCTGTTAAGTACACAATTACAATTAACCCCGTGGTACTTCCAGCACACAGGATTCCCCATGCAATGCGGGACATATTCAAAATAAACTCGACAGAAAGGTGTCTCTGGGTGTAATTGCCCCCGTCGCTGACCCCTCGGATTGGGTCTTGACCATGGTCGTGGCAACAAAGAAGAATTAGGATGAAATATATGGATTTGCATCAATCCCAAGGAGTTAAACACAGCCATTAAACAACCACGCTATACCTTGTGCACAGTGGATGAGATTGCAGTGCAGCTGGCTGAAGCGACTGTATTCATAGTACTAGATGCCAAGAGTTCTTTCTGGAAGATTCCTCTGGAACGCAGCACCTGCATGTTAACTACCTTCAGTACACCCTTTGGGCGATACAGATTCCTTCACATGCCTTTTGGCTTAAGCACGGCTAGTGAATTATTTCAACGGGCTATGGAGCAGTTGTTTGCAGGTTACCCATGCTCCATTGTAGTAGATGATATCCTCATTGCTGGACGAACTATGCAAGAACATATTGTTAATCTAACAAAGGTCCTGGACTGCGCCAATACAATCAACCTCAAGTTAAACCCTCAAAAATGCAAATTCCGAGTAAGTGAGGTGAACTACGTAGGCCTTGTGTTCAGTAAACACGGCCAAAAAACTGATCCAGCAAAAACCATTGCTATCAAAAAGTCACCAGCATCCACAGACGTGCTTAGTCTGCAGAGATCCCTTGGCATGATAAACTACCAGATTATATTTATTTCAAACTTCAGTGAAATATCAGCCCCGCTGTGTCAGCTTTCCCACAAAGACACTGTTTGGAGCTGGCACGAGCAGCACAGAGAGCATTTGACACTCTTCAGTAGAAAATGTCTTGTGCCCCTACTCTCACTTATTTTGATCCTAAACGACCGGTCATGATGACTTGTGACGCTTCACAACACGGACAAGGAGCAGCATGTCTTCAAGATGACGGTAGCGGCAACCAGCCTGTTGCCTATGCCTCGCGCACCATGACTGACACGGAACAACGCTACACCCAAATTTAAAAGGAGCTGCTAGCAGTCATTTTCGCCGGCAAGAATTTTAATGACTTTATCTTCGGACATACGGTCATGATTGAAACTGACCACCAACCCCTGGTCAGTATCTTTAACAAACTGATTCATGCCTCTCCAGGATGCATTCAACGGATGTTGCTTCAACTTCAAAAGTATGACATTGTTCTGACCTACCAACGTGGTGAGGATATGCACCTGGCTGACACCCTCTCGCATGCTCCCTGAAAGACCAGCGAGGGTCCGCCCTCACCTGATGACGACTTTGTAATAATGACTGTGACTTTTATTCCGCCGTCCTGAGGAGCTGGTTGCCCACACTGCTGCTGACGGATGGTATTATCGTAAAAGGCCGCAAGGCTGTAGTCCCTTCTTCTTTACATAGCAAGTATTTTAACGCTGCCCATACAGGGCACCCAGGCACTAAAGCAACTGTTCTATGAGCAAAAAACATGTTTTACTGGCCTAGTATGGCTGAATACATTCTTGAGAATGTGGCATCCTGTGCAGTGTGTAACAGTTAGGCACCTCATCAACAAAAACAACCATTTCTCTCACACCAGGCTCCTGCCCTCCCATGGTCTATAGTGGCAACTGACATATTTGAGTGGCATGGCAAGCAGTACCTGGTTCTTGTCGACTCAGAGAAAAAACCTTTTTTACCCAGAGAGTTGTGAAATTCCCTGCCACAGAGGGCAGTGGAGGCCAAAGAACTGGATAGATTTAAGAGAGAGTTGGATAGAGCTCTAGGGGCTAGTGAAGTCAAGGGATATGGGGAGAAGGCAGGCATGGGTTATTGATAGCGGACGATCAGCCATGATCACAAAGCATGGCGGTGCTGGCTCGAAGGGCCGAATGGCCTCCTCCTGCACCTATTTTTTATGTTTCTATGTCTATGTTTCTTTGACTCGTATTCCGGCTGGTTTGACATTGATCTTCTTAGTAGCCCCACTACTCACGGGGTAGTTCTAAAACTCGCTCGCCAATTTGCAGACCACAGAGCTCCTTGTCAACTGCTATCTGATAATGGCAGTCAATTTACCAGCCAACACTTCAAAGAGTTTGCTGTACGCTGGGGTTTTCGCCACATCACCAGCAACCCTGAATATCCTCAGTCAAATGGACTGGCGGAATGGGCTGTCAATGTGCCAAACAATTAATGGAATGATCCCACAGAGCTAATTCCAACGTGTACCTGGACCTGCTCAACCTGCGCAACATGTCCTGCGACCCCACCTTGGGTTCACCTGCTCAACATTTATTGTCAAGGCAGACCCGAGCCACAGTGCCTGTAGCAGATCAGACATTAATCCCGCAGGTAGTCCCATCATCGGAAGTCCAGTCCAGGCTGCAACAAAAGCATGTCATTCAAAAACAGTGGTATGACAAAACAAGCAGGCCGCTGCCACCATTAACCGAGGAGCAGGTGGTTCGTTTGCATGATTTTGTCATGATTTTTGGAACTCCCTCTGAGCCACGCTCATATTTGGTCAGTGCTGAAGGCGATACCTACAGACGTAATAAGCAACATATCATGCCTGTAAATGAGCCAGCTCCATCTCTGTATTATCCTGACCATACAATTGTACTTCCATCCATGTCCAGCCGCATTGGCCTGCCAGTACCAGCACGACAAACTGCTTCTGAAACGGTTAATTTGCCAATAGTGACGCCTCCTCCGCCTGTACCAAAGGCCCCTGTTTCGTCACCGGGAATGTCGTTTCAATCTCTGCCACCAATTACACCACCGATACTGTCCCTGGTGGTGAAGAACGGAAATGGTTTATATCGCACACTTACTGGTCGTGTTTGTAAGCCCATCGTAAATTACCCTGGCTATGTTTGACTTTCCTCCAGCTTATTATCATTTACTATGCATGCCTTATTTAGTCAATAGTTTTGTATTTACATTTAATTATTTCTGAGGGAGGATGTAGATCAATGTCACTCATGCTAAGAGTCATAATGTGGCTCCACCCACAGGTTTAATAGCAAGCCATTTTCCCTTTCTCTCTCAGTCTTGAGCTGTATGTTAAGATGAAGTTACCTATGCTGAATTGCTAATAAAAGTCTTTGGATCCTAATCACTGTGTGTGAGTTATGACAATCCAACAAGACCTGGGTTCAATCCTGATTTTGGTTTCCTCATTGTGACCGGGTGAGTTTCTCCCAGGAGCTCTGATTTCCTTCCACATCCCAAAGATGTGCAGATTTGTAGGTTAATTGGCCTCTGTAAACTGTCCCTGGTATGTAAGGCATGGATTGTAAGTGGGATAACGTAGGCCTGTGTTACAACAAGATATGATTTCAGGAGAAAAGATATCTTACTACAATTATGCAAGGTTTGGTTAGATTTTACCTATTCAGCATTTCTAACCAGGCTTTTGAGCACACTATTAGAATATAGAACAGCACAGGAACTGATCGTTTTGCCCATGATGTCTGTACTGACCATGATGCCCATGATGTCTGTACTGACCATCTCTGACCTATTCCCTCATTCCCAGCCTGTCATGTGCCTGTCTACGTGCATCTTAAACATTGTCTTCAGATTTGCTTTTACCACATCCCCTAGCAGCGCCTTCCAGGCGCCTACCTACAGCTCTTTGTGTAAAAACTTGTCTCATAGGTTTCCTTTAAACTCTCTTCCTTTTACCTTAAAAGTTATGGTCTTGTATTTGATATTTCCACCCTGGGAAAAAAGATTGTCGATATATCCTGTCTATGCTCATTACCAGGTTCTTGCCTCGACCTCCAACACTCCAGACAAAAATTTCAAATTTATCTCCAAACTCTTCTTCTGGCTAAAATCCTCAAATCCAGGCAGCATTCTGATAAACCTCTTCTGTATCCACTCAAAGCATCCAAATCTTATTAATTTATATTCTCCTCACCTATAAATACATAATATTGAGCAACTGCAACAAAGAATGGGACAATAGGGTGCAGCTGGCAAGATGTAAGGAGAATGCTTCCCCTGGCAGAGGAGTCCGGAAAAAGGGGTCACAATCTCAGAATGAGAGAAGTGATAAATGTTTGGACTTTCTTATTATGAAAATCAGAGATTGACTTAATTCAGTGGTAGGAAACTAATGCAGGAAATTGGTGCTGAGGCTGAAAATTACCCATGGACTTCATGAACTGCAGAGCAGTTCGAAGAATGAAAAACAAAGCGCTGGGGAAACTCAGCCAGTCAGGCAGCATCTGTGGAGGCGAATGGATAATCAACATTTTTTTGTTTGGGACCTTTCTTCAGGTTAACAGCTTGAAGATTCTATTTCTTATGTAGCTGCAAACCAACTAATGTGCTATTTCTTATGTAGCTGCAAAATCCCAACTGGGTCCCAGCAGGGAAGGAAATCTGCCTTGGTTATGCCCTGGCCTTAATGTAACTCCAGGGACGGGATGATTAAAGGACCTGTCCCACTTTCACAACCTAATTCACAACCTTTTTTACTCGTGGATATTTTTCATCAGGCTAGAAAAACGTCCTGACCTACTTGATGCCACAAGTACCTACGACTAGCATCACGACCTACCTATGACCTACCTATGACCTCCTACAACCTTGTGACGACCATGCTGCGAGTATCGGTCATGGGAAAACCCGGCAGAAGTCGTGAATTAGGTCGTGAAAGTGGAACAGGCCCTTAACTCTTAACTGTGCTGCGAAATAGACCAGCGAGCCATGAATACAAATAGTGAAATAAGGACATAATCTATCACATTTAATGTTTGATATCGGTAATGTCAGTAGTCATTCAAATGTTGCCTGCAAAAGATTTAGCTCATTGTTTGCAGAGAACAAAGGGATTTTTTTTAATGACGGGCTTATGATTGTGCCTGTAATTAGCAACAATTCAAAATACAGGTTTTGCAAAAATGGCCTCAAAAGGAGAATTGAACTAGAATAACTAACCCACAATAGAAGCTGGCAGGACGCTGACATTTTTTCAGATTGAAAGACTCCCCTTCTGCCATTTCATTTTTATTTCAGTCGGTAGAGTTAGGTTTTCCAGGTATGATTTTTGAATGTGAGATTAACCACTAAAGGAACTTTTCAAACAAGCAATGGGTAAGGAGCTGAGTAAACACAAGGAACTGCAGGATTTGCTGAATCTTGAGTAAAACACAATGTGTTGGAGTAACTCAGCGGGTCAGGCAGAATCTTTGGAGGGCAAGGATAGGTGACATTTTGGTTCAGGACCCTTCTTCAGTCTGAAGAAGTGTTCCGGCCTACATCATCACCTGTCTATATCCTTCCGATATGCTGCCTGTCCCACTGAACTACTCCAGCACAGTGTTTTACTCAATAAACTGAGCACTGTATTTAAGGCTGTCTTTGACTACAACTTCTACAGGTCTTTTCCCAGAATAGCTATGTCGTGGAGTTTTGTTGATTCCATCCAGAAAGGCGGTTATCTATTATTATGACTTGAATATGTGTGACCAAACTCCAAATTTTTCAATTGTCGCTTTTAATTTTTTTCTCAAGTGCAAAGGGGACCAGGTTCACTCAAATACTCTGGTAAGCACTTTCGAACAACTACTTCTGATGGACAATCCAAGATCTTGTTACAGGAAGGATGTGGAGGCTTTGGAGAGGTTGCAGGAGAGGTTTGCAAAGATGCTGCCTGGATTCAAGACTATTAGTTATAATGAGAAATTGAACAAACATGGATTTCTTTTTGCTCTGGAGGATGAGGGGAAACCTGATAGATGCTTATCAAATCATGAGAAGAATAGGCAGGTCAGACAGTCAAAGGCTTTTTCTCAGAGTGGCAATGTCAAATACTGGAGGGCATAACTTTAAGGTGAGAGGGGAATATATTTAAGGTGAAAGGCATGTTTTTTAATGCAGGGTATGTGTTGGTGCCTTAAATGTGTTGAAAACGGATATGACAGTTTCATTTAATTTGCCTTCAGTAGAAACATAACTCTGCAGGAATTGAGGGAGATGGATCACAGGCAGAATACATTAGTGTCAACTTAGCACCAAGGTCAGCTCAGACATAATGGGCTGAAAGGCCTGTTATATTTTCTATGCCCTATGTAAGCCCATGCTAGCTGAAATTTAAAATTCATTGTTATGTAATATGATTCACCTTGCCACAGCCACCTTTATTTATGCTTTCTGGTTTATTTTCAGGCAATTAATAATTTGGTACCATCCTCACCACAGCACTATTCCCAAGATTGAGAATGGCAGTAAATGCCAAAGATACAAAGCAGAACAATACAGCAGGGTGTTTAGCCCCGCAGCTCTTGACTGGTTATAAAAACAGAAATACAACCAGCTAGTCAGATGGCGTTTGTGGAGAGAGAAAACAAAGTTAGTACACCTCTATAATGCTTCTGTACATCTGCCTGAAGAAGGGTCTTAACCCAAAATGTCATTCATTCCTTCTCTCCAGAGATGCTGCCTGTCCCACTGAGTTACTCCAGCTTTTTGTGTCTATCTTCTATAAGATCACCCCTCATCCTCCTACACACCAAGGAATAAAGTCCTAGTCTGCTCAACCTCTCCCTCTACCCAGGCCTTCGAGTCCTAGCAACATCTATGGCAATTTTAAACTTTATATGACATTATGTGAATTGCTGGCTGTTGGTCTTGCACTCTTCGTGACACACTTCTTTGCGTTCTTCCTGTGTTGACTGAGCACTCTTGCTTGTAGCCATTTTGAACCTTCCGATCCATTCCCAATAACTAAACATATTATACATGTGTGACCCCTGAACCGAATACATGTCCAGTGACACCCACGTTCTAATAGGGCAATTTAGTACCTGAAAATTAAAAATATGGACCATTTACTGGATCAGAGTTTCTTCCACCTCCTCCCAATCCACAGCCCCATGGTTAAGACATTAGACTTTTAGACATACGGTGCGCAAACAGGCCTTTCAGTTCAGTTTAGTTTTTATGTCATGTGTACCGAGAAACAGTGAAAAGCTTTTGTTCAAGACATGTCAAGTCAAGTTTATTCATCACATACACATACGAGATGTGCAGTAAAATGAAAGTGGCAATGCTCGCGGATTGTGCAAAAAAACAAACAAACTACAAAGCAGAATGGAACAGAATCACATTTTCACATATTACATATTTGTGGGAGGAAAAAAGAAAAAAAAAGACACCACACAACAGTAAAATGGTACATTAAAGTTGTTGCATACTATCCAGTCAGCAGAAAGACAATACTTGGTAACAAGCATGCCATTTATAGTGCATAGATACATGATAAGGGAATAACGTTTAGTGCAAGCTAAAGCCAGCAAAGTCTGACCAAGGATAGTCCGAGGGTCACCAACGAAGTAAATAGTAGTTCAGCACTGCTCTCTGGTTGTGGTAGGATTATTTAAATGTCTGAAAACAGTTGGGAAGAAATGGTCCCAGAATCTGGTGGTGTGCGTTTTTACACAGCTATACCTTATGCATGATGGGAGAGGGGAGAAGAGGGAGTGGCCCAGGTGCAATTCTTCCTTGTTTATGCAGTTGGCCTTTGGCCCAATGAGTCCATGACGACCAACAATCACCCCGTACACTGGCACAATACTACACACTAGGGACAATTTACAATTTACAGAAGTCAATTAACCTATAAACTTGTACCTCTTTGCAGAGTGAAAGGAAACCAGATCAACCTGAGAAAACGCACACAGAGAGAATGTACAAACTCTGTCCAGACAGCACTGAAGATCAGGATCGAACCCAGGTCACAGACGCTGTAAGGCAGCAACACTACTACTACGCCAACGTACCGCCTCTCTGCACCAATGTGCCGCCCCATGGTGTGGGATATTGCCAGTCTTGGGCCCCTGCTAGAAGCAGCCATTTGTGGTCCACACCTGGTTGACTCACCTGCTCCAGATGTGGAGGTACAGTGAAAATTAATTTTAACAGGGGCACCTCTGACCCCTGCCTAGAGCCCCTCTTGCCATCCCTCAGGTCTCCACAACTTAACCCAGTCTATCGCTTGGCATCCCTCTGCTTCCCTTTCCTCTGGTCTCTGGTCTTCATCCCCCACACCACACCTTCCCTCCCTCCCTCCCCCATCAACACCACTTAACCACCCTCAATAGTCTCCAGGTGATCTGGCTAAAGCCAATGCCTTTGGATAGGGAGAATGACAAAGTGTTCAGCAAAATACAGCGATCCCAGCACAGGTACTGTTGAAGCAGCAGGCCGCACTTCAGGGCTTCTTCTCCTCGCTATCCCACTCCCTACTGCCACTCCACCTCCACCACTCCCACTCCCATCCCCACTCAAACTCCTATTGCCACTCCATTCCCACCCCACTCCCAGCTCCCACTGCTCATCCAGCTCATTCCCATCGGTACTCCCACCCCACCCCACCCCATCCCAGGATCTCTCCTACCCTTCCTAACCCAAACTTACCGCATCTCCACTCTCATTTCCACTCCCAGCACCTCCTTCCCTCCCATTCCATCCCCATTCTCACAACAATTCTCACTCCCACCTCCACTCCCACTCATATTCTCACCCCCACCTCCATACCCATTCTACTCCCTCTCATCTTCCCTCTCATTCCTACTGCCACCCATAGACCTATTCCCAGCCTCATTTTTGATCACAATAGTCAACAACACACCTGTTCTCCTTCCCTAGACAACTGAGACTACTCTGCATCATGGTGTGGTGATGGAAGTTCCAGAAGGAGGTATCTCTATTGCAAGCAACCATAAGGCTTTGACTGTTTCTGTAAGCTGTTTTAGAAATAAACTGCCTTTGTTAACGTTGACAACCCCCTGTATCCTTAACAGTGAATAAGGGAGATACTGAGACAGTATCAGCGTGATTTGGCCCATCAACAAAATGATTGATCTATTTAATGTCTGCTCACACCCTGTTTAAAGTACTTCTGTTTCGACGAGTTTAATTCCGCAGAGGTATTGACTCACAGACCTGACCCTGAATAAGGTCTGTGCATTGTTCCAATAGAATAATATATTTAAGATGTAAAATCCATAGCCTCAATGATCTAGTTATCTCTGTCACATAAACCTCAATAATTATATCCTTCCAATAAATCAACAGAAGTGGTTATGAAAACTCTAACATAGGCAATTGTTCAAACCCATTACTGGAAAAATATGGCAGGATTAATGTGAAACTCATTGAGGTGATAGGGGATACCCTTTGAAGCAATTATTGTGCTATCATAATTAGAAAATGACTAAACGACCTCCTTGTTTTAAAATCGGCAATTTCGCAGCCAGTACTTTAGATTTACAAAAGTGAGTTTATTGTTGACAGGAAGTAGGACAACAATATCGCTCCTGTCTTTGATAGCATTATTTTATTAGCTGAAGATCAACAAGAATGCACCTCAAAATCTAATTTGTTCACTGAGAACTGTTAAAAATTCTTGTCTACATTTCCAGAGAAAGGCAAGGGTTAAGCTATGTGTTTTCCAATAGCATTCATTCTCTGATTTGGTGGCTGTTTTGTTGTAGATTATAAAACAATTTTTTACTGCAAGGGAGGAAAAAATCCCACATGGAAAATAAAAAATCATTTCCTGTCAGCGGTACTTGAGTTACAGTATTATCCAGCTACACAATACCCTTCAAATCTGTATCAATAACAATTTACTAATATCAATATTAATCTGCCTCCCACTGGATTAGCTTTACCAAACTGAGTCTGTCAACTTCTTGACAGCTCCCCAAGCTCTCAGTTTAGATGTCAATAAAGTTGACTTCTGTTCAGGGATATTGACAGTTATTAAAAATGACCTCGCTTGATGCAATTTCATGCCCATCAAAACATGACCATATGCTCAGGATTATGAAAAGCTGTGGTGAAGGGAAGTGACAAGGTGCACTGGGACCAGATTATGAGAAGATTATTGGCTTTCACCGCGGCACCAAAGCTGCCCCGTACAGGGGTCCTGTCGGCCGTAGGAGTAATTGGAGCAATTTAGAGCTCAGAGCTGAATTTCAAGAGCTGTCATAGCACATCGTCATAATGGATAATGCTGCATAAGATAACAGGAACATCTCTGAGGAATTGTCCATATGTACTATGGGATACCATCAGTGTTTTGTTGTGACTGGTGATTGCAATAGGCTTTCAATGGGCAAGCTATACACACACTGCCTCTGTGCATGGCATAAAGTTCACTGAAGCTTCACATTCATAGTCATACAGCACAGAAACAGGCTATTCGGCCCACCTAGTTTATGCTGACCATCACGCACCTGTTTACACTAATCTTATTTTATTCTCCTCATATTACTAGCAACTTCCTCCAGATTTTACCACTCGCTAACCCACTAGAAGTGATTAACAGTGGCCAGTTAACAAATCAATTGCACTGTCCAAAGTGCCTGGGTGACACTCACAAGGTCATGGGGAGAACGTGCAAACTCACAACACAAGGCACTAGAGGTCAGGATTAAACCTGAATCTTTGGAGCTATGAGGCTGAGCTCTATGAGCTGAGCCACTCTGCCGTCCATGATTTAAACTATCACAGTGGAGCAGTATGATTGGAATGACTGTCCCCTTGATTAGATGATGAAGTGAAACTCCTTTTGCTCTTTGAGAGGGGTATGAAAGATCTCACAGCACGATTCTGAAGAGGAGGTATGTTTGAAGATATAAGGGACTACAGATGCTGAAATCTGGAGCAAAATCCAAACTACTGGAGGAACGTGGTGGGAAAAGCTGCATCCGTGGAGACAAAGGGATAGAAGCCATTTCGGGTTGAGGCCCTACATTAGGTACCCTTGAAGTTCAGCCCGACATGGATGCCTCAATCAAAATTTCTACAGAATAAATACTACAACGGATGCTCACAAAGTGGAGAATCCTCACACCAGTAAGTCAGCTTTTAATTTTTTTTGATAATATTCCACTTTTTTTTGCCAATATGGCACAGAACTTTACGCCACATGCAACTGATGTCATACATGGCAAATATAAAACACCAATGTTTGAAGTCATTATTTATGGTCAAATTTAATGACAGGTCATGCATTATTCATGTTGTTTAAACCATTTCTATATATTCCACTTTTCACAACCTCATTAGGTCACAAATGGGAACTTTGTTTTAGTATAAACAGTAAGGAACATACCAGATTCTAGCTGTTAACAACCAGATCACTAGCAGTGAAGTCAAGTGATCATTTGGAACAATTTGGCCATTCTACTTTGATTGCTCAGATATGCCAAAGAAAGCACACATGGGTTGACGTGAAGTGTGAGCCCACATTTTTCACCTTGATAATCTATTGTGTGGCCAGAGTTAGAGCGGAGAATGCAAACATGATCAAGTGGACATCTTCCAATGTATCACCTGTCAGGACAAATAGATTGCCATGGAAGTGATGGGCACCATTTGTGCTGTACAACTTATGCTACATTGAGTCTACTATACTCTACATTGAGTCTACTACACAAATTAAAAATAATTCAATGAAAACAACTTAAAATATGATAGTGGTGATTTTCACTCTGTGCTACATGAACAGAATTTGTAAATTTATTATTTGCAAGGTGTACCAAGTTGTTAGTTATGGTATGCAGAAGAAACCTTGTGTTGATATACGCCCCCCTCCCCCAAAAAGAAAATACAGCAAAACAACATTTTACTTCTTTGCATAAACTACATTCAGATTTCAGGAACATCTGCTTCCCTGGTGTTATCAGACGACTCGATGGTCCTGCCATAAACTGTAGTATAGTCGCACTCTTCCAGCCTACCTCATTGTGGACCTTGGACCTTTTCCCCGTAATTGCAACCCTACAACGCTATAACACTATAATCTACATTCTGGCATTGGTCTCCTTGCATTACTTGTGTACAGCTTAATTATGCTCATGTATGGTATAATTTGATTTGACCGGATAGCACTTAAATAAAATCTTTTCACTGTATCTCTGTACACATGACAATACTAAACCAATACCAATACCAACTTTGGACGATTAATAAACCGGATAAACAAGTTAATTGAAATGAAGAAAGGGAGGAATATATTGTATGTATTCCATTAAAATATGGGACGGCACCATGGTGCTTGAGTAGAGCTGTTGCCTTAGAGCGCTAAACACCTGGGTTTGAACCATACTACGGGTGCTGTCTGTATGGAGTTTGTACGCTCTCTCTGTGACCGCATGGGCTTTCTCTGGGTTCCATTCCCTCCCGGTTTCGTCCCACACTCCAAAGACATATAGGTTTGTAGGTAATTGGCTACACTAAAATTGTATATTGGCCTTAGCATGTAGGATAGTTCTAGTGTACAGGGTGATCGCTAGTCGGCTTGAGCTCAGTGGCTGAAGGGCCTGTTTCCGCACTGTTTCTCTAAAATCTAAAGGCTAAAAATCTATCCCAGTAATAATAAATATAATGCAGGATTCTGGGATACTAGGGGTTGGAGCACACACATTTGCCCAACAGTATTGAGATTTTGCCCAGTTTTCCTCAATTCTAAATTCTAAGCCTACCTCGAATGACGAGTGAGGCAGAACTAAGAGCAGACCAAATATTAGTAGGCTTGTTGCTATGCACAATCCATGTACGTAATTAGGGCTCATCAATATTTTAGTAAACATTAATGACCCAATTATAATTCAAAACTCTGCATAGTTTTAAAATCTATGGCAATTCTTTTTTAATTGAACTGACCTTTTTTTTTAACCAGCCTGACTTTGTAACCCATGCATACTGCTTTCCACTGCAAAACTGTAAAATTGGTGACTAGTCATTATTTTTTGTTTTCTTTACGCAGACACAACCAGTTAGTGGAAAAGACAAAGCATTTTACATGTCTCATAAACAATCTCACATACTGAGCTCTTATAAGCCTTGGAAGCCGATGTTCTTTGAGTACAAAAAACACAGAGCGGTGCCGAGGGAGTACTGCACTGCTGGAGGTACAGTTTTTCAGATGAGACTTTAAGCAGATGCCCCACTTATCATCATGGGTGGACATGAAGAGGAACAAATAAGTTCTCCCTCCAGTTGTTTGTGTCTTTTAATATTGCAAAGAACAGATGATCATGTTGTTGTCTGCAAGAACTAGCTGTAGGCGAGGAGACACAAGAGACTGTAGATGCTGAGATCTGGACCAACAAACAATCTGTTGGCAGAATTCAGTGGGTGGAGCAGCATCTGTGGAGGATAGGAATGTTTTGGATTGAGACACTGCATCAGGATTGGTGGGCAGATTGGCATGCCATATTTTAAAGGTTTGTTTCTTGACTAAAGTAAAAATTAAGCAATGCACAATTTTCTTGAAATGTATTAATTTGCTGGAGATTCTAATACCCAAGCTCATTGCACCCACTTTATAGATCAAAACTAAAGGAACAGTTGGAGTATTGTGCGAAGTTCTGCTCATCACGCTACCACACTGATGTGACTAAACATAGTGGGTGCAGAAAATATTCACAGGAAAGGTGCCTGGACTGGATGGCCTGAGAATTTTTCCCTGGAGTAAAGGAGTCTGAGGGGTGACTTTGTAAAGGTTTCAAAAATCACAGTAGGCATGGAGCGGTTAGATAGTCACAGTCTTTTTCCCAGGTCAGGGGAGTCTATTACTAGAGGGCAAAGTTTTAAGGTGAAAGGGGAAGATTTAAAGGGAACCTGCGGACCAATTATTTCACATAGAAATGTGCATAGATAGTCTATGCCAGAGGAGGTTACAGAGCTTGGTAAAAGTAGAATGTTGAAAGATAGATACATAGATTGGAAAGGCTTAAATGGATATGGGCCAAACATAGATAAATGCAATTAGCATAGATAGGTACTGAATAGGCATGGATAAGTTGGACCAAAGGGTCTTTTTCCATGCTCAATATCTCAGGAAAACCTATAAACCTGGGCATTAACAAATAACCAATAATAAAACAGTAAAGTGATTTACATATTACAGCCAATCCTTACAGTAGTTGCCACTGCTAAGACCTGATAAGGATCAAGTGATCGCTTTCTCAATTTTGAATCAATAAGTTTAAGTCTTATTTATCTCTCTGGAAAGATAAATTAATAATGCTACTGGGCAGTTCTGGAGGCATGCTGGTCCCCTGAAGGTCAGTGGGGGCGCTGCAAGCCGGCAGCCCTGCCAGCAGCGTGTCCACTTATTCTACTTTTTAAATTTTTTTAGTGTGTTTAAATGTATGTTTTTAATGTTTCTCTGTGTGTCTTGTGTGGGGGTGGTGTGGGGGGTAAGGGGGAAACCGCTTTGGTCGCCTCCTCCATGGAGAGGCAACTTTTTCCCTGTTGCCTCCCCCGTGGCCTAACATCAAGGATCGGGCAGCATTTCCCGGAGACAAGCCCGGGGCTTCAGCCGCAGGCGCAGCGTGGACTCTCGTTGCGGAACGGGCGAGCCCTCGCTTGGGGCTCGCTGGAGTGGAGCGCTCCGTTCGCCAGCCTGCGGCAGCCTGAAGCCGGGGTCTGCAGAGCTCCAGCTGGCGCGGCGTCCGCAGCCTAGGATCCCTCGTTGGAGACCCGGGAGAAGATGCTCCAACCACCGGCCTGCGGCCTACTTCTACTGTGGGCGCGGCGGGGCCTTACATTAGCGGGGTCCCTCGCCGGGGATCCCTGGAGGGGAGCTTTGACCACCGGCCCTGTGGTCTGCGGTGCTTCTGGCTGCGGCGCGGCGGGAATTTAAAATCTTCTACCGCCGGCCTGCGGCCTACACCAACATGAAGCCGCTGTCTCCGGTAGGGAAGCGCCGATTCTGGACTTACCTGGACTTTTTAGCTTGTCTACCTATCTGGACGCCTGCAGCGACAGCTGCGGATGGTTGAGGTCCCGACCACGGGGGAAAATGGAGGAGCTGGCCAATGTTTGTGCCTTCCACCACAGTGATGAATGCTGTGGTGGATGTTTGTGTTAAATTTTTATTATGTTTTTGTGTGTTCTTTTTCATTGTACCGCTGCTGGCAAATTCATTTCACTTGCACTTTACGTACAAGTGACGAATAAAACTGATTGATTGATTGAAGGTGTAAATGTTTGGGTGAAATATTAAACCCTGGCCTTGTGGGTAATCAATCCCAACATTGTATTTTGCTAATTGGAATCCTGGCTTATATTTCAATTGTCAGGCCACACCAACATATTATTCAACCTCAGGGGTTGTGGAATCTTACAGTGTGCAGAAGGGCTGCTGTTTTTCACCATTGCAACTGTGACTACACCTCAAATGCCTTTTGTTGGCCTTGTGGTACAAAGATATCCTGATACATTTAAAGTTGCCATAAGAATGGCTTTCTCCCTATTTCTCCCTATTCAATGCTTCATAGATTCTTGGCGTCAGCCAATGCCTTGGGCCTACAATGCCACTGTTCGGGAATGTAATGTCCCTGCATGAACGGGGATGAAATGTTTGAGTGCTTACAGCCTGTATTTTGGAACCAGTAAATAGGAGAAATTGGAAGGTAGATCGACAGACTGAGCAGATGTAAATCATAAAACTTAAAGCAATGTTATGAAAGGACAGTGGAAAGGAAGGTGGATGATTAAATGTTTTGATAGATTCCACAGCCAGCTTTATTAATTCAATGCATCATCTTATATCATATATATATGGTTCGGAATTATTTGACAGGGCATAATTTAATCCTTTTGACACGCTGCCAAATTTAATTATACTGGTTTATTGAAGGGCCCTGCAGGAACATTTCACTTCTGTAATCAGTACTAAGACAGTAGCTTAGGATTGGAGGAAGCTTTTGTTGGAAGGGTATTCTTCTCAGGATGAAGCACGTGAGGCTTTGAACAGACATGGAGGGAGTTGCCTTTTTACTAGCTTACTAGCTTACATATTGTGGCTCAAATGGAGGCCATTTTCCCCATCTTGTCTATGCTAATTCCCAACTGTGCAATTTCATCTGCTCTAATTCCTTGCTCAGCGACTTCATCTCTTTTACATTTCCATCAACTCTACCCATGATTCTTTTGCCACACAGCGCCAATTAACCCACAAACACATCTTTGGGATGTGGGAGGAAAGTGAAGCACCTTGTGCTCACAGGAAGAACATGCAAACTCCACCCAGACAGTATTTGTACACTGGCTCAATGAGGCAGCAACACTAACAGCTGCACCACTAGGTTGATCTGCATGTCCACATTAACAAACTTGGCTGAGTCAGTTATTTCTCAGTAGGGAGCAAGGTTATTGGTGAATCTTAGGTCTATGGGTTCAAGCTCCACGTAGGGGCCTTAAGTGCAAAAATAAAGCATAGGTTCTTGTTCCAAAGTAGTGCTGCAGTTTTGAAATCCTACTGTTTGGTGGGATTTTAAGCTCATTCTCCCCCTTTTCCTTCTGGATGTTTAAAATGCTTCACACCGTTATTCTGAGGAAGAGCAAGCAAGTTTTTTTTTGCATTGCTGCCAATATTATTCCTCAATCAACATCAGTAATACAGCTGCCCTAGTAAGTAATGTTTTGGGAGCTAGTTGTGCAAATTGGCTGTTGCAATATTTTCACATTATAACAACAGCTCTACCTTAAATGTAATCATAAAGGTGAGCTTGTGCCACTACGTTCTTTGAAATTTAAAGAGATTCAGATGTCACTGAATACTCCACCACACTTCTATATTTGTTCTGTAGAAAGTATCCTGACTGGTTGCATCATGGCCTGCTTTGGCAATTATTTTGCAGTGTACAACAAGATGCTGCAGAGAGTGGTGGACTCAATCCAGTCCATCATGGGCACAGCCCTCCCATCCACGAAAGTATCTACAAGAAGCGCAGCATCAAAAGTAGACATCTATCATCAAGGAACCCCACCAAACAGGCCATGACGTCTTTTCACTGCTACCATTGGGCAGGAGGTATAGAATCCAGAAGGTTCATACAACCATGGTGGCCGCACTAGAAATCAGGGTTCGTTCCTGACTATGGGCGTCGTCTGAATGGACCGTGACCGCGTGGGTTTTTCTTGGGTCTTCAGGTTTTATCCCACACTCCAAAGGTGTGCACGTATGGCTTTGGATTGTAAATTGTCCCTAGTGTATAGGATAGTGCTAGTGTACGGGGTGATTGCTAGTCGGTGCTGCCTCAGGCTGCCAATTCACTGGATGTTTTCAAGAGGGTTACATTTATGTCTTAGGACTAAAGGAATCAAGGGATATGGGGAAAAAGCAGGATCAGGGTACTGATTTTAGATGATCAGCCATGATCATATTGAATGGCGGTGCTGGCTCGAAGGGCCGAATGGCCTACTCCTGCACCAATTTTTCTATGTTTCTTAGGGCCTGTTTCCATGCTGTATCTCTAAACTAAACTAAACAACTTCTTTCCTACAGCTATCATGTTCTTCATTGGCCTGCAGAACCCTAATCCTACCTCTTGCACTACCATGGACTTGTTTTAAAAAAGTGTATTTTTGTATTAATGTCATTTTTTCACTATCACTTTTCACTATCTCGTGGAATTTATGTGTAATTTATATATAATTTATGTGTAAGTTTTGTTTTTGTGTGTTCCCTATGTGCTTGTGATGCTGCTGCAAGCAAAATGTTCATTGTACCTGCACCTCACTCTTCTTGTG
Organism: Raja brachyura; assembly: GCA_963514005.1. The sequence continues at coordinate 81,318,823 of OY740784.1, forward strand.
CATATGACAATAAAGTCAACTTGATTTGACCTCAGTAATGCTTCATTGACTGCCCAGGATATGTGAAAGATGCTGTATAAATAATTCGCCTTTCACTTTGTATCTGCTGCAAATGTCTATCAGAGCTGAAATGACAAACATATATTTTGTGCTTTATTTATTATTGTTGACTCTAATTCGGAAATAACAATGAATTTCAGGATCCTGCCTCTGTTTGTGTCAGTACAGGGGAGAAACAAGGCCTTGTACGCTGTAACATGATAGACCGGGTTGAGTTCATCATTCTCTGCAGCCTCTTATTTTACAGTATTGGTTGTTTTTGTTGTCCAAGCATCACTCAGTTCCACTAAACTCAACAGAACTGAATGTCAAGAGGGATGGAAGGAGTGAGTATAACTTGCAGCCATTATGCCTGTACATAATTAGGGTTGCCTAGACTAGTGGAATTTCCTACTTTTGCTTTCTTTCATTGCTGTCATAAAAGCAGCAGAGTGCCGCTTCAATGTATCTAAAACTAGCTGACACTGGCAATGGCATTCCACACTATCCAGCACACCAGGGCGGCACAGTGGCACAGCATTAGAGTTGCTGCCCTACAGTGCTTACAGTGCCGGAGACCTGTGTTCGACCCTGGTTATTGGTGCTGTCTGTATGGAGTTTGTGCGTTCTTCCCCTAGTCCTGTGAGGGTTTTCTTCGAGAACTTTGGTTTCCTCCCACACTCCAAAGACGTATAGGTTTATAGGTTAATTAGCTTGGCATAAATGTAAAAAATATCCCTTGCGTAGGATAGTGTTAATGTGCAGGGATCGCTGATCAGTGTGGACTTAGTGGGCTGAAGGACCAGTTTTCGCACTGTATATCTAAACTCAAATAAACTAAAAAGAAACTCTTTGCTCCTCTATGCCAATGCAATAGTTGCATTCTGTACCATTCCTGCGATTCATGGAAAACAAACAGAGAATGCAGGAAATACTCATCAAGCCAGGCAGCATCTGTGGAGGAGAAACAGTTAACAATTAATTAGAACTGAGACAAGTTCAAAACAAACATAGTTCTTACAGAGTTAGGGCAGGGATGGAGGGAGCTAAGGGTGTGTGTGTAATAGAGTGGAGACCAAGAAAGACTGAATGTCGCAGGAGGGAGTGGTGTTGGCTGAGAGAGGATAGTGAAGCCTTGCGATGTTACCATTTTTTTTCTCTGTCGCTTGCTCATGTGGAATTGGGATAACCCAGCTGGGCTCAGTGGCCAGTTATATGCCATTAATTCAGTATAATTACATCCTGCAAATATAACTGAGGCATGTATTTTTCTTTGAGCCTTTTAATAATCTCCATAAAAGCCAATGAAAGGGAGCAGGAGTGAAGGATGCGGACTTGCATAGGTGTCATGGTGGAACGTTAAACGCACTGATGCTGTCTTGTGGGGAAAGGGCAGGGCAACAGTGAAGACATTAGGCAGAGGGATCTCTCTTCACTCTCCAGCCTTCTTTGATTTAGTGTGCCAAAAAAATCCAAGAGCCCACAATTGAGTAAATTTCGAATAAAAACCACAAATACTGCAAAATTTCTCACTTTTAATTGTAGAGACATTAGATTTGCCCTTACCGGGTTTGCATTTTAATCAGCAGTCTACGTTGTACGATGAATGATAGCTAAAGTCTTTGGGATTTAATTGTGAACATGTGGACATCGAGATCCTTCATAATATTAGTTAAAATCAATGTGCTGCTTTTTTAATTATTGCTCATGGTACAAAGCTGAGAAGGCTCATTTAAGAATGGATCAATGCTGGATCAGGATTGGTAGACAGCAGAGCAGTACATCAGGCTGCTTGATGTAAAAATCATTGTGTCTGTGCTAAGGCAGTTTGGGGTTATCAGTCTGGTTAGCCTCCAGCTGGTAGAAGGGCAGTGTAATGGGTGAACCTTACATGAACCAGTGTCCCTCGCTGTGATGTGCCTCTAAAAAAATTGTTACTGAGCGCACCACATCATACACGATTCCTTAAAAGGAGTTGTTAAAAAAAAGCTCTTTATTGATTACTAGTAACCAATATTTCCTTTTGTTGCAGCAGATAAGGTATTTCTTGCCTTTAACTATTTCCTGGATTTCATAAGTGTCTGTGGCTCTACTTGGTCACATTGGGAAGAAAAATTGCTTATCACTCCACCAATAAAGAAGTCATAAAAAGAGATTGGATGGCAACAGTAAGGAAGGAAAGCACTACTTTGTACTGGGGGATGGTGGATGGGTGGGGTGGGTGGTTCACAAAGGTTACAAGCTAAGTATTCTGCTGCAGTTCGACTTGGATTTCTCTAGCCCCGGTTACATCCCTTTCAGAATGTCCTAAAGCAATTTGCCATCAAAACATTTTTTTTTTAATGTGCAGTCACTGTTTCAATGTAGGAGTGGCGATAGGAAATCTGCACACAGCAAGCTCCCGCAAGGAGCAAAGTTTTAATGACCAGACAATTACTGAACGTAAGAGAAAGGAGTAGGAGTTGGCCATTTGGTCTCTCAAGCCTACTCCACCATTCGACAATATCATGGCTGATCTAAGCCTTTGCTTCCTTCAATTTCCATTTGTGTTCCCCACAGTCTTTGACACCCTCCTTCCCCACCTCCCACGGTCTCAAAAACTATCCATTGCAGCCTTGAACTCATTCAGTAGTACAGCTCTCTCGGTTAGACGATTATAATCATTCAGCCACCTTTAAGAGAAGAAATTCCTCCGCATATCTACCGTAAATGGGTGACCCATGAAGACACAAGAAATAAAAGCCAAAGTACACTCGTCACTAATGTTGATTGTAGGATAAACTTCAAAGCAGCGCCATTGATTTATTTTCGAATAGATGAGGCTTCAGCACCACATCTCACACAGTAGGTAACAGCACATCTGCTACTGTATGACCTTCCACTGCACAAAGGTTGAGATTGTGGGGTTCAAGCCTCTGAATCCACACGCTACTAATTCACTTGTCCTGTGGGCCATACACAATATATTAAAAATCATGGTTCATTCATGCTCCTGCAATGCCATTGTCAGAAGGAGGCCATTTTGCTCTTTGGAACCTATAAGCTACTGACCCAGAGAGTGCAAGCTGCTGAGTCGTATCACTGATATTTTCAAGACACCACTACATCTTGACTCTCTTATGTTTTCATAAATCTGCTTACCAGGTTTTCTTGGCACAGTAGCAGAGGTTAGCCGATGGGGATCAATGATATTACCAGCATCAATATGAGTGAAGAAAGAGTCAAATTAAACTAATGCCTTCTGCCTGCATATGAGCCAAATCCCTCCATTCCATGCATATTCATGTAGCCTCTGAAATGTAACTATCGTATATGTTTCCACCAGCAGCTCTGGCAGTGCGTTCCAGGGTGATACCTAGGTATAAAACCTGCCCTGCATATCTTTAAACTTACTCCCTCACACCTTAAAGTTATACTCTCTAGTATTGGACATTTCCCCTCTGGGAAAAAGTTCTGACTGTCTACCTTATCCATGTCTCTCATAATTGTATATATTTCTTTCAGGTCTCTGATGCTCCAGAGAAAATAATCTATGTTTGTCCAACCTCAGTGCTCAGCGGGTCAGGCGGCATCTCTGGAGAACATGGACAGGTGCATTTTGGGTCGGGATACTCTCTTCAGACAGATTGTGTGTGGGGGAGGTGTAAGAAAGCTGGGGCAGGACAAAACACGACAGTTAATAGGTGAACAGAGAAGCGTGGGAGGTGGGTTGTTAGGCAGATGGTTAGACAAAGGCCAGAGAAGAATATGCAGGTGTGAGACCAAAGGATTGAAGGGTTGTCAATTGTGAAGGCAGAGGAGGGAATGTAGATGGAAGGGGTGAAAGAGGGCACATGGGAGGGGTTGGGGGAAAGACAAAGGGATGTGGGGTGCAACAGAGAATGGGAAGAGGGGGTTGTTAGAGGTTTCTTAAAATTAGAGAATTCAATTTTCATACCGTTGAGTTGAAAGTTACCTATGAGTTACATATGAGGTGCTGCTCCACTGGTTTGTGTGTGGCATAAATTTGACCATGGAGGACATCCAGGACAGAAAGATCAGTCTGGGAATGGGAACGAGAGTTTAAAAGGTTACAACTGGGAAATTCAGTAGGCTTGGTGGACAATGCGCATATGTTCAGCAAGAAAGTTGACGAGTCTGCGCTTAGTCTCGCTGATGTATAGGTGGCCATACCAGATGCAGTGGATGATGTAAGAGGAGGTGCACGCGAAACTCTGCTTCACCTGGAAAGACTGCTGGGGTCCCTAGATGGAGGCAAGGGAGGAGGTATAGGGACAGGTGTTACATCTCGTGCGGTTTCTGAGGAAAGTACCTAGGGATGGGTTGGTTTGGGTGGGAAGGAATGAGTGAACCAAGGTGCTGTGGAGGGAGCAGTCTCTGCAGAAGGTGGAATTGTGTGGAGATAGGAATATTTAACGAATGGTGGGATCACGTTGGTGGTGATGGAACTGTCAGAGGCTGACACGGAGGTTGGTGGGGTGAAAGGTGAGGACCAGGGGAACTGTATCCTTGTTCCGTTTGGGAGGATGGGGGAGAAAGAGCAGAACTTTGGGACACTGAGGAGTTGCTGGTGTGGGATACATCTATTACAGCAAGGGGGAAACCATGTTTATTAAAGAATGAGGACATCCTGTATGCCCTCGTGTAGAAAGCCTCATCTTAGGAGCTGATATGGTGGAAACAGAGGAAATAAAAATAGGGAATAGCATCTTTGCAAGAGGCAGGTTGGGGATAGTGTAGTCCAGATAACTGTTTAAGGGTTATTTGAGGGCAGGGTGGAAGTTAGTGGTGAGGTTAATGAAAATAATGAGATCTGCACAGGTGCACAAGGCAGCCAATTAAGTTGTTGATGCAGCAGAAAAAGAGATGGGGGGAGGTCCCAGTACACAGCTGAAATAAGGACTGTTTGATGTAACTGACATAAAGGCAGACATAGCTGGGATCTATGCAAGTGTCCATGGCTGCACCTTTAACTTGGAGAAAGTGAGTGGAGTCAAAAGATGTTGTTGGGGGTGTGGGTGAGTCCCTCCAGGCATAGGAGAGTGTTCATAGAGGGAAATTGATTGGGTCTCTGTTTGAGGAAGAACTGGAGGGCATTGAAACGTTCCTGATGGGGGATGCAAGTGTAAAGGGGTTGGACGTCCATAGTAAAGATGAGGAAACGGGAGTCTAGAAATTGAAAGATATTACAGCAGAAATGCATGTGAGTTGTCTAGAATGTTGGGGAGAATGGACTGGACAAGGGGGGGTAAGATGGAATCAAGATATGTAGAGATGAGTCCTGTTGGGCAGGAGCAGGCAGAAACAAAAGGTCTGCCAGGACCATCCTCGTTGTGGATTTTGGAGAGGAGACAGAAGTGGATAGTGCTGGACTGGGGAACATTGAGGTTGCAGGCTGTGGAGGGGAGATTGCCAGAGGTGATGAGATCAGAAGCAATGTGGGAGATGATGGCCTAGTGTTTGTCTGTGGGGTCTTGGTCAAGGGGCAGATATGAGGAGGTGTCTGAAAGTTGGCGCCTGGCCTTAGTACGGCAGAGGTCAGGTTGCCAGACTACAATGGCACCTTCCTTGTTGGTGAGTTTAAAAAAAAACTTTTATTAGAAGCAATGTACAGTAGTATAAACCATAACGTATAACATAATACATTTTATGTACAACTTCGTGTTTTTAATTTAATAATAATAATAGAAAAATAAAAGAAGAAAGAGAAAGAGAGAAAAGAAAAGAGAAAGGAAAGTAGTGGTGTGTAAACCTCTGAGTTTGAACCTCCAGGAGTTGACAATTGAAAGTTTGTGAAAAGATAGAGAGAAAGAACCCATGAAGATGTAAATAAAAGGGAAAAAAAGAAAAAAAAAAGAACGGGAAAACAAAAAGAAAAACAAAACAAAAAGGGGATATACCGACTTCATATCTTTCCACACCCCTCACCCAGTTCAGAAACGGTTAATTTCCAGAGTTATGTTGCACCATATTATACTTGTAATAAATCGATAAAAGGAGACCATATCTTTAATTGCTCTTGTGAGTTTAATAGCAATGTGGGCTGCTTCGGAGTGCACAGAGAGTTGTGCGTGAAGGGGGAGGGGTGAAATTGGAATGGGTAAGTCAAATGACTAGGGAAGTCAAGACGGTTAATGTTGCGCTGGCAGTTGGAAATAGAAAGTCAAGAGAAGGTAGAAGGCCCACATGGAAAGTGTGAGAGGCGGAGGAATGAAGAGATGGAAGAAGGGATCATCACTGGGCAACAAGGACTCATTACCTTAGAAAAGGCCCCAGAGGTGATGGAAGCTCTACATCATGGCGAACCTGAACTCATTGAAGTTATCGACATCTTGGTTAACCTCTTTTGCACACTCTGTGAAAATTATACACCCTTCCAGTAATGGGTTGACCAGAACAACGCATACTCTGCCATAATACAGTGTAAATGCTTCAGGTACAGTTCGTAAAACTGAAGTTCTTGATTCACTGTTTCAAGAAACTGGTGGAAGCACAACAGCGCCATGTTCTGGACATACTTCTAGCATTACAATTTCTTCTTAAGGTCAGTATGAGAATGAGAAGGGGAGTTAAAATGATTAGCAACCGGAATATCACGTAGGCCACGGGACCGCAGGTCCGAGCATGTGTTCAGCGAAACGGTCACTGGATGCAGTAGATGAGATTAGATGAGGGGCATGTGAACCTCTGTCTCACCTGAAAGGATGGAATTGAGGGTGGAGGTGGAAAGAAAGGCGTTGCATCTCCTGGTAAGTGGATTCTTTGGGTAGGTAGATCCTCCAGCCCACTGAGTCCACTTCGATCATCAAACACTCATTCATAGAAAACATAGAAAATAGGTGCAGGAGTAGGCCATTCAGCCCTTCAAGCCAGCACCACGATTCAATATGATCATGGCTGATCATCCAGAATCATTACCATGTTCGTGCTTTCTCCCCATATCCCTTGAATCCGTTAGAATCCATACTAGTTCTACATTATGCCACTTTCTCAAACATTACCAGCACATGAGGGACATTTTTTTTAACTGAGGCCAATTAACCAACAAACCATCATGTCTTTGGGAGGTGAGAAGAAACTGGAGCACCCAAAGGGAATCCATACATTCACAAGAAGAACATGCAAACTCCATGCTGACAGCACCATAGGTCAGGATTGAACCCAGGTCTTTGACAGCACAGGTCTGCCAGCTTCAGCAATAACATTATCTGAGAGAAAAGAAAGAGCCCCTTTGATCAGAAGAGCAGGATCAATGAATGTTTAAAACTCTTATACTAGTGCTTGGAGAGTTAGGGGCCTGTCCCACTTACGCGACCTTAGCTTGCAAATTACACGACCTTGCGGTCGCTTGAGGCATACGGGCACTGTATGGCCGTGGGGGGCTGGTCCCACTTAGAAGCGCGGAAGGGTATGGAGTTGTGCGGGGCTGATCCTGACATTGTGTGGGGCTCCGAAATTCCTGCAGTGACCGAATTCCTCGTGCGCCAGCAGCCTGTCGGCCCGCATACGCACGCAGGCGCATTGCGGTCGTACGCAGCGTCTTGACGTCATATGCAGCGTCTTGACGGCGTACGCCTAGCGCATGGCATTGCGTGATTACGTCACCGCCCGGCGTGGTGTTGCATGATGACGTCACCGCCCGACGCTGTGCGACGCCCAAATTCAGTCGCCCGCCTCCTGTCCAGCTAATTTGTAAGCATGAGGGCTGCTATTAACAGAAGTCTCTGTTGCTGTTGCAGCAATGCAGTCTGCATCTCTTCCATGATGATCATGGAATAGCAGCCAGCAACCCCCCTTTTTATGCGTAAATGACGTCACATGCGACCTTAGTGCGAACTTCACGCGAACTCCGCTTCCAGTTGGTCGCGCCAAACGCATGCAATCGCATGCAAGTGGGACAGGCCCTTGAGACTAGATTTCTATGCTCGATGCGCTGGGGTGGGACTTGAATCAACAATTGTTTAATTAAATACAAGATTGATTAACTGACTTTTGACACTTCCCACTTCTGCCACCATGTTGAAATGATCAGACTCACACATAGAGATTAGAACCCATAGTCTTTTATTAGCAATTCTACGGATGAAACACCTTGTGCTTTTGTCTCCATGCATACAGCTAATCTGAGAGAGAGAGAGAGAGAGCACAATAGCAAGCTTATGCCGGTAACCACCGGATCAGCGGTATGGTTGAAGATTCGGCATAGATTACATAAAGTATGTGCAGCATGCATAATCTGTGTGGTAATATTTATACATATATTTATATATATAGTATCGAGACACTAATCTACAGATTTGATGAAATACAGGGTCACTCCAAAGAGATAATTTGCCATTTGTGAATTTGATTAAATCTGCCCTTAAAAAAATCCATGCAATTATCTCTGTGTTAACAAATGACCATTTGTTGGACATACAAATAGCTTAACGTTATTCAGTCCATTATATGTAACCTTACTGTGTGCAAATTGGCTGACATATTTCCTGCATTAAGGTCACAAAGAACGGAAATAGGCCATTCAACACATCAAGTTTAGAGCAACCATCAAGCACCAATTTATTCTCTCCACATTCCCATCCACCCTCCCCATATTCTATATATTAAGGGTAATTTACAGTGGGAATTTAACCAACCTACACTTTGGGATGTGGGAAAGTCAAGTGACAATCTGCAAGCTCCACACTAGGAAAGCTTGGGTCACTGCAGCAGAGAAGTAGCAGCTCTACTGGGTGCACCACTTCACAACCTTGATTACACTGAAAGAATACTCAGGAAGCATGGCACCAACCAACATGAATGCCTTCATGTTAATCATCCAAAACATTTGCTGCCTCAACTGCAAAGAAACACTAGCCACTGCGCACTGCCCATGGGCACCCTAGGAGATTTCCAGGACCGCTGGGCACTGCGGGGAGTGGAATGCATCCTTAATAAGCATGATGATATAGTTGTACAATTTAGCATATTTGTTTTGCTTATATGGTGGTGGTGGGTTTGTTTTGAATAATTTACTATTGTATATATTATCGTAAATAGGTGAATACATTATTTTTGATTAAATAAAGGATTACTCCAACTGCCCAAGCTCACAATTTCCACTGCAAAGAAGCCAAGAACAGAATGTAGATGGTAATACCTTCTGCAGATTCCCTTCCAATCACACACCACTCTGACCTGGAAATAGGTTGGTAAATGCTTCAGTGTTTAGCAATCTTGCAGTTCCAATAGTGAAGCACGTGCAGTAAAATAAAATAGCTTCATTATAAATTTCTCCCCTTAGCTCTCATTTCAAAAGATCTTGGCAAACAGCATGTTTGAAGCATGGAATATATATGCAATAATTAAGAATTTCCATTCATCTTTCTTTCCTCCTTGTTAATTTCTGATTCTAGCATAAAAGATTCCACACAGAAGAAAGCACGGAATGCCATATTGTCGGTGTACAATGTACATTTGTCAGGAAGCTTTGAAATAGTGGAAACTTCCCACGGTTCTTCTCATGGTCTTGTTCATTCACAGTTTGGTACTGAGCCTTGTAATGAGGAACAAGATAACCAGAGCTGGGTCAAAGAGAGGAGCTGTGAAGAGGTGAAGATATTTGGAGAGGAAATTGCAGATTGTGGAACTGTGGCAGCTGAAGGTGTGGCCACCAGAGCTGGAATGAAGGGCAACCAGAATTGGAAGAGTACAGATATTCTCTAAATACTATGGATATTACAGAGGGGAAAAAAGAATCAGATCATTGTGGGATCTTAAAACACAAGGATTAGAATTTTCAACGGATTGCTTGCCAGCTCTGGTGTCAGTGTTAGTTAGTGAGCACAGGGGTGATAGAAGAATAATGCTGCATTAAATCATGGGCAGCAAAGTTTGTGTTTTTTAAAAGATTTTATTGGAGGTTGGACAGGACAACAACCACATAATCAAATCAATACACATTACCCCCACTTCAGACACTTAGATAAGGCATTTGTCCCCAAGTCTGATTCAAAGTAATGTTGGTTAAGATCAGCAATTTCAGTCCTTCATCGAAGTAAACACTTCAAGCTTGGGGCATTTTTAAGCACATTCAGACAATACTTCTTTTGAACAGAACTCAATGCATTACCTTCTCACTATCTCAGGATGAACAGTTGTATAATCCAGAGACACAATCGTGTACAGCAGCTAAGAAAGAATATCCTCCATAAAATGTCTAGACATATATTTGACATTTAATTATATTTATGTACATTTATTTAATTATTTATTTGCAATTTCTCACTTCAAGAGAGACAGAAAGAAAGAAAGAACAAAAGAAAGAAAGAGAGAGAGGATAAAGGGAGAGAGAGAGAAAGGGGCAAAGGGGCAAAGGGGCAAAGGGCAAAGGGGGAAAGGGACAAAAAAAAGTTTCATAAAAAATTTATAATATCCCAAAGCACTTGATAAATTAATTTCAAAGTGCACGGTAGATGAGGGGAGTGCTGGGGAAGGATGTAAATAGTCTGATTTATCAAAAGATTGATATGAGATTGAGTTGATGCAGGCTTGAAGGAGTGTAAGCACAGGCACAAATCAACTGGGCCGAATGGCCTGTTTCCATACTGTGTAATTCTGCCTGCTGGTATGAAGCATTTAACCTTTGTACATGAACAAGAAGGAGCCATCAACTCTGGTATCCTGCTGCATGCTGTAGAAATCGAGGAGGGCCAGTCACATGTGAAGGTAAATCAGAAGGTCCAACATCCATCATCATCATCACATTTATGAAGCGGAAAAGTAAAGAGCTGCATTTAACTAGGAGCACAACTACCCTTAACATGTCAGTGAGACTCCATAAAATAATAGTTCCAGCTTTACAAAGCAGCATTCCAGCTGGAAAAAAAAAACTCTATGAAGGGAGTATGTATCCAGGAACAATTAACTCATCTATGCTACATTAATAATGTCAATAACAAAACTTATAAGTTGAGGTCATGTATGTATTATTAAATAGTAATGAATATATGAAGCCGTCTCCTTCAAAAGCAGCTGATGATTCAGCAATTAACTCCTGTAAAAATAATTGGATAAATATCTGGTTGTTAATGGGATTGAAGGTCAGAGGGATAAGTATAGATTCAGATGATCAAATGCTCTATGGGACACAAGGGTTACGATTCGTGTCCTGTTGGAGCTGAGATTGATGGTATGTGAGGCCACAAGGTTAGTATTAAGTAGCAGACATGTGGGAATGGATAGACATTCTGCACTCTTATTTGTGTGCCTTGGGAATAGGGGAGCTTTTGCACAGAAACATCTCTCGGTAGATTAAATAATAAAGACCATAATGAGACAAATTATTTGTGGATAGGGGGGGAGTGGCTGAGGGGGCTAAATAACATTTTATATTTCAGTTTATCTTGTGCTATCTACAGGGAAAGAAAGAACATGCTTTTCTGTTATCTTTTGCAATCCCGTTCTTTGAAATAATCTTAAATCTTCTTGAGAGGGCAGTTCATTCTCTTATCCAGAAGATGGATAGGTATGCTGTCAATTAAACACCAGGAGCGAATTTTTCCTTTGGGCACTGCTCTCTTCAGTACTTTGTCGTTCTCTCCTGACATTTGGTCCCAGTCTGGGGTAATCGTCCTCATGGAACATTCCATGTCTCTACATAGGGTGGTACAATAGTGCAGCGGTAGAATTGCTGCCTTAAAGCGTCAGTGACCCGGGTTCAATCCCAACCTGTACTGGGTGCTGTCTTTATGGAGTTTGTACGTTCTCCTTCGGACTGTATGCGTTTTCTCTGAGTGTTCAGGATTCCTTCCACAAGTTTGTAGGTTAATTGGCTTCTGTAAAATTGTAAATTGTCCCTAGTGTGTAGAAATGTGCTAGTGTACAGATGATTGCTGGTTGACACAGACATGCTAAGGCACAGACATGCCAAAACTGCATCAGGACTCGTTATCACTGCATTACAGGTCTCAACCTGAAACGTTGACCATCTCTTTGCCTCCACAGATGCTGAGTTGCTCCAGCAGTTTGTTTTTTTTTGCTCCAGATTCCAGCACCTACAGTGTTTTGTGTCACCGTGCTTCTTCAGCTAATGAGTTAGTGATCTATAATGCCAATCAGCTCCAACACGAACTGTTGGCGAACTGCTGGCGAAAAAAAGTCCAGAACAAGGGGTCACAGTCTAAGGATAAGGGTGAATTCCTTTAGGACCGAGATGAGGAAAACATTATTTACACAGAGAGTAGTGAGTCTCTGGAATTCTCTGCCACAGAAGGTCGTTGAGGCCAGTTCATTGGCTATATTCAAGAGGGAGTTGGATGTGGCTCTTGTGGCTAAAGGGATCAGGGGGTATGGAGAGAAGGCAGGTGCAGGATACTGAGTTGGATGATCAGCCATGATCATATTGGCGGTGCAGGCTCGAAGGGCCGAATGGCCTACTCCTGCACCTATTTTTCTATGTTTCTATGAACAACAGGGAATAAGAAGACACAGAATGTGGTTGGAATGGGGAAGCTCAGCTCACCAACAAGTGAGGCTCAGTAACATCACTGACCAAGCTTGCTGCGCCTTGAAATGCAAAGGTGCTGCACCTGGGTCAGAGGAGAGAACCAGAATAAAATAGAAGCTTACTTGATATCATCCTTATCCAAAAGATTATCTTGTGTAGGAAAGAACTGCAGATGCTGGTTTAAATCGAAGTTAGACACAAAATGCTGGAGTAACTCAGCGGGACAGGCAGCACCTCTGGAGAGAAGGAATAAGTTCAGGAATTTTGGGTTGAGACCCTTCTTCAGTCTGAAGAAGAGAATCAAGAGTGTTTTATTGTCATTTGTCCCAGATAGAACATTGAAATTCTTACTTGCTACAGCACAACAGAATATGTAAACATAGTACACTGTAAACAATATGATAAACAAGAGAGAAAAAAAAGAGAATATATATATATATATATTACAAGGTAGACAAAAAAGTTGGAGAAACTCAGTGGGTGAGGCAGAATCCGAGCGAAGGAATAGGTGACGTTTCGGATTGAGGCCATTCTTCACACTGATGTATATTCAGACTATAAGTTCAGGCTATATATAGAAGTTCAGAGTTTATTTGTTGTCGTGTTTAATAACCTGAAGGCTGTCGGGAAGAAGGTGTTCCTGAACCTGGACATAACAGTTTTCAGGCTCTTATACCTTCTGGCTAGAGTGGCAGTGCTCCTTGTCCCCCCTCACCCTGGCTACAAGGGATGCTGTACTGGTCCCTCTACTCTCAACAGGAACTACGCTGTTCTTGGTCTTGGTGTCCTTCTCCAGGTCATCCAAGAAGGACCTGAGCTGACGCCGGTCGTTCCCCTTCACCCCCTGCATCTCCAAGCCCCTCCCCCTCCTTTTGAGGATGAGGTTGTGTAAGTTTGGCCACCGGAGGGAGGCCAGTCTGGGCCGATGTTGAGCTCCATCGGTGGTCTCGATGAACTCGCGGATTTCCTCTACTGGAATTATTGAAGTGGCTCCGGTGGCGGGGGGGGGGGGGGGGGGGGGGGGGGGGGGAGCTAGAACATCTACTGACTCATTGTCCGACGAGTCTCCTACCATCCGCTCACTGAACATGGAGTCACTATCCCCATCCTCGAACACACCCTTAGTACTCGATACTCCTGCCTCACCCTGTGTGGCAGTTGCCTCTGCCTCAACCGCTGGTCTCTCCTCCACCTCGGTCTCAGTGGCACAGGGGCCTTCCCCAGATGTACCCGGGGGGTCAAGACCATCGATAGTGGGGATGTCTATCCCTCCGCAAGTTGAGCCCAGAGTGGACTCTGGTGCACCAGACTCTGGGAGACCCTCTGGAGCCAGGTCCTAAGGGAGAGAAGGGCTTGTTTCCAAACCCCCTCCCCACCTACAGTCTCTACCTACAGAGGTTTGCTCTGCGCCTCATCCTGGGTGGGTTGCTCCTGGGCTTCCTCGGGTGCCTAATGCGGGTCTCCCTCCCCCACAGGAATCTTCTTTGCCACCTTGCCCCCCTTCTTTTGACCCTCCACACCCCACCTGCGCTCTGCGCAACCCTAGGGTTCCCCGACTCAACTACGGAGGGGTGGGGGAGGGAGGTTAGTGGCACCGGAAGCGGAGGCCCCCGCCCGGGATTTGGGGGCAATTCCTCCGAATGTGCCCCACTTCCTTACTGGCATGGCATCTTGGGCGCTCCGATGTCCAGAAGGTGGTAAAATCACGCCCATCCTGTTGGACACAGAACTGTCCATCAATTACCTCCTCCTGGTCCCGCATCATTGTCAGCTGGCGCCGGAGGGAAAGAACGTGCCATAGCTCCTTCCTGTGGAACCCTTGGGATGTCGGGGTGATGTTCGTGAGTACCTTCCCCAGGGTGTGAAGGTGGGAAAGGATGGCCTAATTTGTGATGTTGGACAGGACCACCCACTGCGTGGTGGTCGCCAAGGGCTCGACCTTGGGATGTTTCCCCCCCAATGAGATCCCTTTACTCACGGCCACGTTCACCCTCTCAATGGACTCGAGGAAGAACACGGCCTTCTCATACATCCCAAGAGGAGCAGCCGAAGCAGCCGCCTTTGCATAGCTCCCAGAAGGCCGCGATCCCCAAGAACACTGACCCTGCATGGTACCAGGCGCTACAATTTAAACATAGCACTTAAACACAGTGCCAGACAGACACAGGCAATCCAAATGGCATGAGGCCAAGTCCACACACAAAAACAATATGGAACAGTTCGAGGGAGGGAGGCAAGTGGTATTGCCTCGAACATCGATAATGGTGGCTCCCATGAAAACTGTTGCGTCACCACCTCTTTGCCCAGCTATCTCGGCTCTCCTGCATTCCTTGGCTCGAAGACCAGCTGACTTTCGCAGGCATTCCCAGCTGGTCTTCGATTGTCCTGCAGCAACAAAAGGGATTTTCCTGCAGTCTGTTGTTGGAAGCCTCCTATCTCTGAGAGAAGATTCTCCAGGTTCCAAGGCCGCAGAAAGTCGAGTCGGTGCATAAATCCTGCCAAACCACACAAAGTCAGGCTGGCCTGGTCAGTAGCAATGAGGCAGTAATGGTTGTTCCAGATGCAGGTGTAAAAGCCCAGAAAGATTTTCTCCCCCTTTTGTGTGCCTCAGTTTCCTGGCAGGTTGCCAGTCACAGTATTAGGAGCTGTGCTGTTAGCTGATAATGCTGCTCGCAGTCCCAAAACACACAGAAACTTTGAAACAAATCTCTGCAGCATCGCAGCGACACTCAATGATGTTTAAATGTATCTCTGTACCTCCTCCGAATTGCAAAAATATGTTTAAAACTCCTTGTTTTCGTGTTTGGACGGGAGGTCCACAACACCACACCTCCTCATGTAACCAGCTTGGAGGGGATGATGGTATGAATGTAGTCTATAAACAACAGCCCAACATAAGTGTTTTTTTTGTCCAGTGCAGAGTGGAGAGCCAGTGAAATCACGTCCTTCGTTGACCTGTTGTGATGGTAGGCAAACAGTAGTGGGTTGAGGTTCTTGATGAGGATATCTACCAGAACCAACCTCTCAAAGCACTTCATCACCACAGATGTTAGTGCCACTGGTCGATAGTCGTAGAAGCAAGTCACCTTACTCTTCTTGGGCACCGGTATTATTGATGCCCTTTTAAAGCAGGTGGGAACCTCAGATCTAAGGAGTGAGAGGTTGAAAATGTCTGCAAAAAACCTAGCCAGTTGGGCTGCACAACTTTTTGGGAACTCAACTGGGTATACCATCAGGTCCAGCCGCTTTCCGAAGGGTCTCGACCTGAAACATCACCCTTTCCTTCTCCCCAGAGATGCTGCCTGTCCCACTGAGTTACTCCAGCATTTTGTGTCGACAAAGTATTATCTTCACTGGAATTGATTCAGATCCTAATGGAGGTTCTCCATTGAAATGTTAACCATCTCTCTGGCTCCACAGATGCTGCCTAAGCTGCTCAGTTCTTCCAGCAGTAGAATAGAAACACAAGGAACTGCAGGTGCTTGAATCTTGAGTAAAACACAAAGTGCTGGAGGAACTATGATCATAAGATCATGCTAAAAAGTGCTAAAAACAGCTAGAAGTTAGACAAGCTGGTAAAACGAGTTAGCTCAGTGCTGGGGGGGGGGGGGGGGGGGGAGAAGGGAGTGGACTCTGTGGGGGATGTGCTTGAGAGGAATATGAGGGGAAAGGTGCAGACCACCCTCGACAACTCCAGGCACCCCTCCATGAAATTCTGGAGGGTCAAAAGAGCACACGGAACAACAACCGGCTCCTCTCCCTGCGCAGTAGAACTGAGCGGTTCAGGAGATCCTTCACCGATGCAGCCATTAGATTTTATAATACAGACTGCTAGGCTGTATGGGGATGCTTTTCATTTTTAATAGTTAATTATTGGGTCTTTTTAAGTATTTATTGCTTTCAGGTATTGTCCATATTGCATTTTATGTTTTATTTGTCTGCCTTCGTTCTGAATGTGTGGGCTTGTTGGTTGTTGGCTTTTGGACATCCGAATTACCCTGAAGGGATCAATAAAGTATTTATTATTATTATTTATTATGTAATAGGAGCAGAGTTTGGCCATTCTGTCCATCAAGTCTACTCCGCCATTCAATGGCGGATCTATCTCTCCTTCCTAACCCCATTCTCCAGCCTTCTCCCTATAACCTCTGACACCTGTACTAATCAAGAATCTGCCTTAAATATATCCTTTGACTTGGCTTCCACAGCCTTCTGTGGCAAAGAATTCCAGAGTATCACCACCCTCTGATGGGAGAAATTCCTTCTAATCTCCTTCCTAAAATAAAATCCTTTAATTCTGAGGCTATGACCTCTAGTCCTAGACACTCCCACTAGTAGAAACATCCTCTCCACATCCACTCTATCCAAGCCTTTCACTAATCTATACTTTTCAATGAGGTCACCCCTCATTCTTCTAAACTCCAGCGCGTACAGGCCCAGTGCCATCAAACGCTCATCATATGTTCTCATTGATGTGGATCATTCCTGTAAACCTCCTCTGGACCCTCCCCGTAGCCAGCCTTCCTCAGAAGACTTGCTCACAATATTTCAAAGGCGGCCTGACCAGCGCCTTATAGAGCCTCAGCATTACATCCCTGTTTTTGTATGTAAGCCCTCTCAAAATAAATGGTGTTTGCTTTTTTTTCTACCAATTCGACTTGCAAACTAACTTTTTCTCAAGGCCGTGATGCACCAGTGGAAACACCCTTTCCACATCCACTCTATCTATGCCAGGATATAAAGGATATGAAACTCTCTCTTCAAAGTGTGGAGTGCAAAGGCTTTGAAAATCTTTTAAACAGAGACGGTTTCTTAATAAACAAAGGTCTGAAGTTATAGTCAGATCAGCCATGACCTATTTCTTAGTTGTATATTCAGACCTACCATCCACAGGTCTGCCGGTCAATGAGAATACTGGGAAGATTAACTACAACACAGTCCTCGCGGCAGCTGCTATAGGGCCTGTCTCACTTGGGCGTCATTTGTGCGTCACGCAGGTGTCACGTGAAGATTTTGTGAACCCCAAAATCCTAGGGTGCCACGCGCGACCGCGCGTCATTGCCTATGCCACCACGCCTCACCACGTGCCATGCGCACGTCACGACACACGTGTTGTGCGTCGTGATGCGTAAATAAAGTTGCATAAATGACGCGCAAATGACGCCCAAGTGGGACAGGCCCTTAACTGTCAACCACACCCTCCTCCCCAGGCTCCATCTGACCATCATCCCCATCTCATCTGGTTCCACTGATCACCTGCCATTACCATCATTACCAACCCTCCCTCTCACCTCTTCACACTGGCAATCTCCCTTTTGGACTACGAGTCCTGATACAGCCAAATACCAACCATCTCTTTCCATCCACAGTTGCTGCCCGACTCACTGAGTTCCTCCAGCACTATGATGTCGCGTAATGACGGTCGCAAGTCTGAAGAAGGGTTTCGGCCCGAAACGTTGCCTATTTCCTTCGCTCCATAGATGCTGCTGCACCCGCTGAGTTTCTCCAGCTTTTTTGTGTTCCTCCAGCACTTTGTTTTTCTGCATCGGCATTTACAAATGGAATACCGTTCATTTTAATAACAAACAGAAGATGCTGTTTTCTGGAGCAGTCAGCAAGCAGGACAACATCGGCAAAGAGAAAAACAGAGCTAACCCTTTGTGTGGATGAAATGGATGATGTCCAAGTAAAATGCTGCTTCACTGGGAAGGAGCTGTCGGGGCGTAGAAGGGAGCAGGTGATCAGAAATGGGTGTGTTCAGTGATGATTTCACAACCTTCGGTTCCATTCACATTTCCTCAAAAAATAATGGATCCGTGTTAGACAGGAAGGATGGAGAAGCAGGAATTAACATTTGTACCACATATTTCGTAATCATTGCACTTGACCTGTGTTTTGGCATCTCTATCTTGTATTGCAGTCTTTTTCTTGTCACTGGCTTGTCAACTTTATATTCAGTGTATTATCTACGTTTATGCGTTTGTATTGCCGCTGCAAGAAAGTTTTTAATTGTACCTGTACCTTATCGTACTTATTCATTTGAAAATAAACGCGGCTTGACTCCATTTGAAATTCCATTGCATTACCATTGCCATATCCCCTCCAATCAATATCCTGGGTGACTCCTTGATCGGTCAAAGAAACCCTGTCATGGCAGGAGTTGGTTATAGGGTGGGTTTCGTGTGGTGAGTGGCTCTTCATCCGACACCCCAAACCCTTTCCACCAGCTACTAGGTACATCGAAGTACGATGAAATAGTCTGCGAGTGTCTGGTTCAGTGCAGCACCAACAGCAGTTATGAATCTTGCAACCACCTGGACAAATCTGCCAGGTTGAATGATCCATGACCCTGACTATTCATTGCCTCCAGTTCAAAAGATACACTGCCTTTACTTACCAAAGTTATTCAGAAAGCACCTCCCAAATCTCTCGAGCTCTTTAACCTGGAAGCACAAAGGCAACAGGTGCACTGACGTATGACATATACAGGTCCCACATTCTCTGGGCTTTCAAAGATATTACCATTTCCTTCTTCATCACTGGGTTTAAATCTAGAGCTGCACTAAAGGAGCCCATTCACTCGATTAACTGCAGTTGTTCAAGAAAGTTGCCTATCACTAACTTTTCAAGGGCCAATTAAGGATGAGCAATAAACGCTGGCCTTGCCACTGATGCCCAAAGCCCATGAGTGAATCAGAAAGAAGGTGTATTTAAGTAAAGCCTCTGCATTGTTGGATATTACAGGTTATGATTTATTTGTCAAGCGCTATTCTTTTTCAAATGTAAAATATATTGTCATTGCAGTCATTATAGTCCATCGTCTTTTTAAAATGCTATAATTTGGAACTATATCTATGAAGCAATTAAACTGTTATTAGAAAGGCTCAATTAATTCTTCACATTTATTTTTAATTTGCTAATACCCTCTAAGAACGCCTTTGATGCCACGGTGTGGCAGATTTTCTGCTGGTTAAGGTGGTTACCGCAGTGCTTACTACTTTTCTATTATTCATTACCTCGATCTTTTCTATTTCCATTTGTAAGAATTTATGAGAATTCTCTTTGTGTGCTCTGACAGAGAAACAAGCCTCTGTGGTGAATTATTGTGTAATTAATCATTCAACCATGAGGGATTCATTTACTAATTAAAAAACTTTAAAAAGAGTAAATTGAAATAACCAGCAGCCATTTAATCACAACTTTTGACGTGTGCATGACATTGTAATTCATTCTAATGTATCAATCAAAGGGATGTAAATTGCACTTATTGCATGGCCCTTTTTTTTTTAAAAAGGAAGCCTCTGATTCTTCCAGGGTGCCACTGCTTTGGGGAATTTCTAAAGCAGTTGCTCCTTATCATATCCATTTTTTTTAGTGGTGGGATAAGACTTTGTAAAATGAGTTACATTTCTACTCTTTTCTCAACCTGGTTTCCTCTTTGTCGCTTGCTGTTTGTCAACAGGGCAATACTATTGGCAAAACGTTCATACCTGTTCAATGGTGCTGTTATAGTCACACTTTGCACTCTAATCTGACTCCCAATAACAGACTGAATTGTGCACGGAGAGCACTGTTCCTTCATGTGACTATGTTTAGTGCACGCCATCAGAAGACATATGTGTCCCACACCATCCCAACTTCTTCACAAATGTATATTTCTTATTAACAGCTATGTTCAATGCATCTCAGTTATAAAGGGCATTGCAATATGTTGATTCCTTTTCCAACAGCCACTTCATTTAAGTACAATCAACCAACATCCAGCATCCTGGGTTCACTTCAGAACCATGGACACCTGATCTAGCCTAGTCTGGGTTGATTCTTACAGTACGGTCCTGGAGGAAGTGTTGACTTTCAGAAAAAATGTTTCAGAAACATGGATAAAGAAAACATGGAAACAGGGCTTTTTCCATGGAAACAGGAAGCAACCACCCTTTACATGAATCTTACATTAATCACATATATATCCTCCCCATATTCCCAACAACTCTGTCCAGATTCTGTCACCAGGTTACACACTAGGGACAATTTATAGTGGCTAATTAATCTACCAACCTGCAGCTTTTTGAGATGTGGGGAAAAAATAAAGAACATGTGGTCACAGGGAGAACACACAAGGTCAGGATTGAACTGGCAGTGAGGCAGTGGCTCTACCAGCTGCAGGACATCCCAAAGTTTCCTGTCAATGGATCCAAGCAATTCTATTGCACTATTTAGAATGAACAAAGATATTATCCCAAGTGTCCCAACCAAAATTCACCTTTCAATCAATTAACAGATTATCTGGTGATAACCACATCACTGTTTGTAAGAGTTTGCTGGGTTGCAACATTTCTCACACTACAACAGTGACTTAAAAATGTTTCCTGTTTTCTTTAAAAAGAAGCAAGGGATCTGTTTAATTAAGATCAGGAATTTCAAACAAAAGAGTTAAGAGCGTTTAATTGTCATGTGCTCTGGGATTAGAGCAATTGCTGCAGTTTTACAGGTACCTTAACACAGCAACACAACAAATAAATATACAATAATCAATGACATAATAAATCATCAATAACACTAGGTCCAACCTAAACAAATCCCATAGTAGATCCATAGTTGCTGAGATAGGTTTGTGGTAGGGGTTCTGCAGTATGGTTCAAGAGCCTGATGACTGATGGGAAGAGGCTGTTCTTGAACCTGGAGATCACAATTTTCAGGCTCCTATACTTTTTCTTAATGTGAGCAGCAGGCTGAGAACCTAGCCAGGGTGGTGTGGGTCTTCAATGATATTAGCTTGGTGTTAAGGCGATGCTTCCAGTAGATCCGTTCAATAGTGGAGACATCAATACCCACGATGCACTGGGCAATGCCCATCACTTTCTGCAGCCTTCTTTGTTCTTGGGTGTTCGAGTTACCGGACCAGGCTGTGATGGAATCAGTTAGTATGTTCCCTATCGTTCACTTGTAGAAGTATGATTCAACAATCAGTATCACGGTTAAATAAGAGCCGAGGAGAAAGGTCCTTGGCCAATTGGTGTAAACCTCCACTAGTTAGCAGAGAAGATGCAGGAGACAAAACACAGTGACACTTTTGTCCATAGCAAACCAAACAAGCAGAGAAAATGTAGAAACGAAGGACTGCAGATAATGGTTTATACCAAAGATAGGCACAAAGTGCTGGAATAGCTCAGTCGGTCAGGCAGCAAAAGGATGAGTGATGTTTTGGATCGGGACCCTACTTCAGACTAGCAGTTAGAGATAAAAAAAATCCAGAGAGGGTAGATGGACATCCTAGGGAGTCCTAGAGGAGGAGGAATGTTGGAGATGGGAGAAGAGGTCATCACTGGGTAGTGAGGACTTCCCATAGAAGAAGGCACAGAGGCAGAGGTTACAGAAGAAAAGCTCTACGTCATGACGAAAATGGAACTCTTTGAGGTGGAAGTGGAGGGGTGCAAAGATAAGGCCTCTGTTTTGTAAGACAGTTCTGTACCCGAAAGGGGTAGGTCAGGGGGTGGTATAAACAATTAAGGGGTGAGGGTTGTGGTCAGAAGGGGTCAGAGGGGTGAAAGGAGGCTTGGGCGAGGTACTGTGGGAGGATGATGGGGGTTCAGAGTGGAGGGAGGGTGTGAGGAGTGGTGTACGGGTTAGGAGTGGTTGAAAGAGGGAGAAGGGCAACAGGGCCACATGGCAGCATTATTGTGGATACGTGATGGCAGGTGGTAGCAGTAGGACCCAGGAGAGTTAGACCATGTGGTGTTGGAGCCAACAATTGGCAGCTCTTGGTCTGGGCCTCAGCCGGGAACTCAGCTATGTCGACGGTTGCGAGCCTGAAGAAGAGTCCCGACTCGAAACGTCACCCATCCTTTTTCTCCAGAGATGCTGCCTAACCCACAGAGTTACTCCAGCACTTTGCATATATCAAATGAGCAGCGAAGACGGCTTGGTGACATTGGTTGGTGGATAAATTTTGAAGATTATATTCAGAAACCCTCTCTTATGCTTCATTACATTGGTGCCAAAACTATTTTCCTTCCACCCCCAAGAGTCTTGTTTCAAGCCATCATCTGAAATACATCACCTCCAACAGTCTGGAGAAGGTCTCGACCCGAAACGTCACCCATTGCTTCTCTCCACAGATGCTGCCTGTCCCGCTGAGTTACTCCAGCATTTTGTGTTCACCTCCAACTATCCCTCACTCAGTACTTCATTGAAGCATTGGCTGAGGATCTTATGTTTGACACAGAAGATGGCATTTGAACTTGAACTCTGTGACTCAATGTCACATTACCAGATGAGTCATACCATTCTCTTCTGTAGCAGGTGCATAAATTCAGAAGATGACAGAAATAATTTTCTTAACCCTTTCAGACATTAAAATTAGCATAAGAAAAAAATGCTGAAATGAAATGTATTCAGGATACATCAGCAAATACACAAATCTAGTTTTATACAGATAGTCTTTCATATTGTTTAGTCCAACAGCTTTAGTAAACTTCTTAATAATTAATTAAAAATTAACAATATTCATCCAATTGCCTGGGTGAAATAAAATATTCTACTTCAGTTAAAAGTATGGGTTATGTAACATTTAACAATGTTGAGATATAATGTTCTATTTAAAACACCATTAACCATGGTATTAATTTTTGCATAATTCCCAACAGATACAGTATAATATACATGTATCTATGTTAACGTTGTAATTGTGGCTCATGCTAAATCCCACTGGATTATGTAATTTAAAACAATGACTAATAAGCAACATTTAATGTTGTTCAAAAATCCAGGGAGGATTTTTAAATCTCATCCAAGGAAGAAATTACCTTTTACTTTAATGTTAAGAACAGCATTTACACTTATTTATGGACACTTATCAAAAAATCATGTGTAGGAAGGAATTGCAGATGCTGGTTTAAACCGAAGATAGACACAAAATGCTGGAGTAACTCAGCAGGACAGGCAGCATCTCTGGAGAGAAGGAATAGGTGATGTTTTATTCACCCATTTACATTTCTCCCATTCCTTCTCTCCAGAGATGCTGTCTGTCCCGCTGAGTTACTTCAGCATTTTGTGTCTATTTACCAAAAAATTATATTAGGGCAAGTTATATTTTGTATTGCATTTCTTTGTAATTTAACTATTATAAATACTGACCTGTCGCTATTTACATAGCTGTGGTAAAGCCCTCAGTAACTAGTCATTCCTTCTTCTCCTGCCGTTAAGTAGCTTAAGAATCCACTTCACAGGGCATAGAACATAGAACAGTAAACCACAGGAACTAGCCCTTTAGTTCTCAACCATGATGCCAATCCAACTAATTCCATCTGCCCGCACACAGTCTGTATCACATTCACCCCCTGCCAATTCATGAGTCTAACTGCCACAGAAAAATTGCTATTGTATCTGCTTTCACCACCTCGTCTTGCAACCTCTTATAGGCACCTATTGGTCTCTGTGCAAAACAATTTGCCTTCTTATTCTCCTTTAAGCATTCCTCCTCTCACAATTAGTCTATGCCTCTCGCCTTTGAACTTTCCACTCTGAGAAAACAAACTCTGACCTTCTTCCATATCTATGCCTCATAATTGTATATACTTCTGTCAGATCACCCCTCGGCCTCCTATGCTCCAGCATAAATGACCTAAGTTTGACCAACCTCCCCTTAGCTAACAAACTCCAATGTGGCCAACATCTCATGAAGATCTCCTGCACACTCTCCAAAACCTTAAAATCCTTCCTGTAATATGGAGGACAGATCTGCAGATTATATATCAAAAGTGACCTAACCAAAGCATATACATCTGCAACATGACCTATTTTCTTTCGTACTCAATGTCTTGACCAATGATTGAAAGCATTCCCCAGGCCTTGTTTACCATAATATTACAGTCTTGCACACCAAGATCCCTCTGTGTAGTAATACTCCTGAGGATCCTGACATTAACTATGCATTTTATTTTTGCATGTGCCCTCCTAAAATGCATCAGCTCACACAGTTGGATTAAACTACATCTTCCATTTCTCCACTCAAATTTCCAACTGATCCAGTTGTGTCTTTGATTATCTTCCTAACTATCTACAACTCCACCAACTTTGTGTCATCTACAAACTTACTAATTGGACTATCTATATTTTCATCCAGATCATTTGTGTATACACATATAACAAACAACAAATGTCCCAGCACTGCTCCTTGCAAAACACATCAAGTCATAAACCTCCAGTTAGAGAAACATCCTTCCACCATGATTTCAGGTGTCAACCAAGAGATAACCACAATGGATGTAGATTTATATAAATATACACATGCACTCACACACACAAACAAAAAAAAGATATATATACATATATGACACTTCGGCTCACAGAGTCCACACCGACCAGCGATCCCCGCACATTAACATTATCCTACACACACTATGGACAATTTACACACACACCAAGCCAATTAACCTACATAGCTGTACATCTTTGGAGAGTGGGAGGAAACTGAAGATCTCTGAGAAAACCCACGTGGTCATGGGGAGAACGTACAAACTCCATACAGACAGCACCCCTAGAAACATAGAAACATAGAAAATAGGTGCAGGAGAAGCAATTCGGCCCTTCGAGCCTGCACCACCTTCATCACTGATTATCCAATTCAGTATCCCGTACCTGCCTTCTCTCCATACCCCCTGATCCCTTTAGCCACAAGGGCCACATCTAACTCCCTCTTAAATATAGCCAATTAACTGGTCTCAACTACCTCCTGTGGCAAAGAATTCCAGAGATTCACCACTCTGTGTGAAAAATGTTTTTCTCATCTTGGTCCTAAAAGATTTCCCCCTTATCCTTAAACTGTGACCCCTTGTCCTGGACTTCCCCAACATTGGGAACAATCTTCCTGCATCTAGCCTGTCCAACCCCTTAAGAATTTTGTACGTTTCTATAAGATCCCCCCTCAATCTTCTAAATTCTAGCGAGTACAAACCGAATTTATCCAGTCTTTCTTCATATGAAAGTCCTGACATCCCAGGAATCAGTCTGGTGAATCTTCTCTGTACTCCCTCTTTGGCAAGAATGTCTTTCCTCAGATATGGAGACCAAAACTGTGTGCAATACTCCAGGTGTGGTCTCACCAAGACCTTGTACAACTGCAGTAGAACCTCCCTGCTCCTATACTCAAATCAATACCTAGTCGGGATCGAACCTGGGTCTCCAAAAGCTGTAAGGCAGACTGTCATATTTTCTTTACTAAAGGACAATACTGAATCAAAGACACATCATTAATCACATCAATTCTTCTGCATTTCCATCAGAAGAAATGTTGAGCTCCCATTCCCAAAGCTGGACTTGAACTTCTTATCACCAGATCTCAGTCAAGCCTTTGAATTGCTTGGCAAGTAACTTAAACACCACGCTAACTCCGTGGTTTAATAATGAACTTTTATCTACTTCATAAATCAAGTCGTCAAGTCAAGAGAGTTTATTGTCATGTGTCCCAGATAGGACAATGAAATTCTTGCTTATTGGAACAGATATTGTAAGCATAAATACAGAACAGTTCAGTTCAATATACACATAAATAAACAGATGAAGTGCAATAGGCTGTTACAGTTCAGAGTCTGGTTGTTGGCGAGTTTAATAGCCTGATGGCTGTGGGGAAGTAGCTGTTCCTGAACCTGTATGTAACCGATTTCAGGCTCCTGTACCATCTACCCATGGTAGCAGAGAGATGAGTGCGTGGCCAGGAGGGTGTGGGTCCTTGATGGTGTTGGAAGCCTTTTTGAGGCAGCGACTGCGATAGATCCCTTCAATGGTGGGGAGGTCAGAGCCGATGATGGACTGTCGGTGGTCACAACTTTCTGCATTCTTTTCCGCTCCTGGACGTTCAAGTTGCTGAAGTTCGAGAGAGTCCTCTTTGACATTCCGACTCTCCGTAATCTTCTGAAGTAGAGACGCTGATGTGCTTTCTTTATAATTGCATCAGTGTGCTCGGACCAGGAAAGATCTTCGGAAATGTGCACGCCTAGGAATTTGTTCTTGACTCTTACCACCATCGTCCCGTTGATATAAACGGTATTGTGGGTTCCTATCCTACCCCTTCCAAAGTCCAAAATCAGTTCCTTGAATTTTCTGGTGTTGAGAGCCAGGTCATTGTGCTGGCTCCATTTGGTCAATTGGTCAATCTCATTTCTATACTCTGACTCGTCCCCATCAGTGATTCGTCCCCAACAGTAGTGTCGTCGGTGAACTTGATGATGGAGTTCGCACTATGTCTGGCTACGCAGTCATGAGTATAGAGTGAGTAAAGCAGAGGGCTGAGCACCCAGCCTTGAGGTGCTCCTGTGCTGATTGTTATCGAGGCTGACACATTTCCACCAATACGAACAGACTGTGGTCTGTGGATGAGGAAGTCGAGGATCCAATTGCAGCGGGATGCGCAGAGACCCAGATCTGAGAGCTTGGTAACCAGCTTGGAGTGGATAATTGTATTAAATGCCGAGCTGTAGTCAATGAATAACAGCCTGACATATGAGTTTTTGTTGTCCAGGTGATCCAGAGCCAGTGTGATCGCATCCACTGTTGATCTGTTAAGGCGGTAAGCGATCTGCAGTGGGTCAAGGTTCTTGTTGAGGTAGGAGTTGATATGCGCCATAATCAACCTCTCAAAGCACTTCATCACCACAGATGTTTGTGCCACTGGTTAATAGTCATTGAGGCACGTCACATTGCTCTTCTTGGGCACTGATATTATTGATGCCCTTTTAAAGCAAGTGTGAACCTCAGACCTCAGAAGTGAGAGGTTGAAAATGTCCGTAAAAACTCCAGCCAGTTGGTCTGCACAGGTTTTTAAAACACGACAGGGTATGCCATTAGGTCCATTGGCTTTCCAAGGGTTCACCCCCCTGAAGGATCTTCTGACGTCGGCCTCTGTGACTGTGACCGAAATACCATAACGTTGAATGGGGGCTCCGGAAGGCACACGCATTGACCTTATCAGGGAGTGATGCTTCGCTGACATTTGAGCTGCCTCCTGATTTTGCCTTGCAGAAAGTGATGGCATTCAAGCCCTGCCACAGTTGCCGAACATCCGTCTCATCCTCCAGCTTGGAACAGAATTCCCTTTTGGCCTTTTTGATGGCCTTACCAAGGTCATATCTGGACTTCTTGTCGACCTCTGTATCCCAAGACCTGAATGTCCGGGATCTGGACTTTAGAAGAGTGCAGATCTCATGCTCCATCCAAGGCTTCTGGTTAGGAAACACTAGGAAGGTTTTTGTTGGGACGTAGTCCTCCACACACCTGTAACCACTGTGGCGTAATCATTCAGGTCTGTTGCCGAGTCCTTGAACATTGCCCAGTCTACAGACTCCAAACAGTCCTGGAGCTGTTCCTCTTGACTCAGACATCAGCCTGGGGTGGGATGTAGACCACGGTCATGATGATGGAGGTGAATTCCCTCGGTAAGTAGAAGGGGCGGCACTTCACAGCCAGATGTTCCAGGTGTGGAGAGCAGGAGTTGGATAGGACGGCCATGTCTGAGCACCACGCAGAGTTGACCATGAGGCAGACGCCCCCTCCTCTCCCTTTCCCAGATGCCAGTGGACGGTCCATGGCATGGATGGAGAAACCTTCCGGCTGGACCGCTGAATCTGGGGAGCTGGGGGTGAGCCATGTCTCTGTGAAACAGAACACAGAGTCCTCCACTTTATTTTCAAGGGACTGTACATTGGCCAGTAGGATGGTAGGTAGAGGGGGTCAAAGTCCCCTGCGCTTCAGTCTGACCTGAAGTCCTGCCCGGCCACGTTTCCAGACACAATGGAGGCCTCCCCTTTGTTTCCAGGTACTGTACTTACTATACCTGCTGTTTCTGCGAACCCGCGTTGGATCGGGGATTCCCTTGCAGACGGCAGCTCCAGATCCGTTGCTGCTGGGAGATGCTGCCCGTCTGCTCTGGAGGTCTTCCCAGTGTTTCCAGGTACAATACCTGTGATCCTCAGTCGGGGCGGGTGCTCTCCAGCGATCAAGGAAGCACTTGCAGTCAGATGCTCCCGCAGCTGCGCGAGATCTCGATATCACTAGTGCCTTTAAGGCGCCAATTTCTGCCATTTTTCTGATCCCGGTTGAGTTGATTCTAGCTATAATGCTCTTCTGTTGGGCTGCTGGCAAAATGTCTCCACAGGCAGGTGCCATCTTTGTTTTTGTTATGCACATAATTGATATAAAGTCAGGTGGTTGGACTGGGAACATAGTGGTACATGCAGTAGAATTGCTGCTTCACAGCTCCAGTGAATTGGTTTCAAGCATAACCTTCGGTTCTCTTGGTGTGGAGTTGGCATTTTCTCCCTTTGACCACGAATTTCCTCCAGATGCTCCAGTTTCCTCCTGCATCCAAAGATGTGCTGGTTGGTGCGTTAATTGGCCACTATAAATTATTCACAGTGTGTAGGGTGAGTTGAAGGGTATGTGGGGAGAATATATTCATAGGATTGCTGTAAGTTGTTCTTTGATGGTCAGTGTGGACTCAATGGACCGAAAGAGACTGTTTTTATGCAGTTTGACACCGTGACTACGTGCTAATCCTATCTAATAATACAAATTGTTTATGGACTGCAGTAGTGGGGACAAATATAGAACATCCCATAGCTGAACTTTATGATATTACAGGAAGGGGAAAGCCTCTATTAATTGAGTTTATTTTTGTCATCTATTTACATTTTACGTATGTCCATAATGAACCTAGCCAAATACTCTTGTTTAGCTCTTTCACTTCAATTCATGCTGAAATAGCCGTGTCACTTTAAACAGAGAGAGAATCACATGCTTAAAGAAGCCAAGTTCCCTGGAGTATGATCTATATTATAAATTGTGTGTAGTAATAAGTAATAGTCTATTAAAAGTCTCGCGTAATGAATCTGATACATTATGTAAACCTGACCCAGGTCAAGTGCTGAGAGTAAATCATGTAAAGCTTATTACTGTAACACCTTGTGAGAAAGGATGGGGGAGTTTTTGAAAGCAATTGAAAGATTACTAATGGAGGGGTTTGAAACCATTTTCTGAAGCCTCTTGTGGATCTAAATTGCTTGTTTTAACAGTAATCTTTGACATCACATTTAAGCTGTGTGTTTCATATTGAAAATTTGATCCTCAAACATGTTTGTAGTTTGTTAGAGAAAGCATCAGCATTAGCCTGTAATGTAGATAATCTCATAAGGATGCAAAAGCTGATTTGTATGCCATGCTAATTCAGGATCATCCCTGTAGATCAGGGCAATGCCCAAATGCTGCACAAGATTACAGAAAGCCTGTATGCTGATATTAGATTCAGTGGAATCCCTTCATTTCTGACTTTGACATGGAAATTTTATACTATCATTACAATATTTACTCAGTCTGACATTTGCTGAATGATGGCTAATCCTTTCATAAGATATATATTATTCACAGACAGTGATGGATCTTTGGAAGGAACAATGTTAATTTGGTCACTCATAATGAAAGAATCATCGCGGGAGTCTGATGGTGTTCACAAGCTAACTGTTTCCTTGGTACCCATGGACACAATAGCTGGTCCTGATCATTTGACCTCCAGACCTGACAATCATTATTTCTGTTACCAAATCTGCAACCTTTCGTCGCATGACCTCCAGAGGCTGGTATCAGAAGCTGCACTGCCCATGTTTGGCATAAGGGGATGTCTTAACCTGTTCACTGCCAAGATTTTTTTTACACTATTGGCCACGATCCAAGTATACTTGGTGTTGGCACTGAGCGCTGAAGCCTTCTCACGATGCACAACGGAGGTAGCTGCCTGCTGAGTGCACCCGTAAAATCAGGGCATCTCTCTTCTCCAGCTATCGATCAGCCCAATCACAAAGACTAGCTTTCCACTTCGAAAGGCTCCTCAAGTCTAACCCCAGAATTGACTCAGGCAAACTTCACCTAACTCCTGTCCCAACCTCCATCCATGAGAGGCATTGATAGGATAGATAGTCACAGTCTTTTTCCCAGGGTAGTGGAGTCTAAAATTGGAGGGCATGGATTTAAAGTGAAGGGGGGAAGATTTAAAGGAGATCCGAGGGGTAGGGTTTTCACACAAGGTGGTGGATACTTGAATGAATTGCTGGAGGAAGTAGTAGAGAAAGGTAAAATAGCAACAATTAAAATATGTTTGGACTGGGATAGGAAAGATTAAAGAGGAATATGGGCCAAATACAGTAATGTCCTTCCTCAAATTAGGGGACCAAAACTGCACACAATACTCCAGGTGTGGTCTCACTAGGGCCCTGCAGAAGGACCTCTTTGCTCCTATACTCAACTCCTCTTGTTATGAAGGCCTACATGGCATTGGCTTTCTTCACTGCCTGCTGTACCTGCATACTTACTTTCATTGATTCATGAACAAGGACTCCCAGATTCCGTAGGACTTCTCCTTTTCCCAACTTGACACCATTTAGATAATAATCTGCCTTTCTGTTTTTGTACCAAAGTGGATAACCTCACATTTAACCACATTAAACTGCATCTGCCATTCCTCTGCCCACTCACCCAACCTGTCCACGTCACCCAGCATTCTCATAGCATCCTCCTCACAATTCACACTGCCACCCAGCTTTGTAGATTTATAGATTTGCTAACTATAAATCCATGACCCGATGAATCTCTTGACTTCAGCACAGCTAATAATAATAATAATTTTATTACGGACTCAAGGTCCAGACAAGAGGCAACATTACATTAAAAATGCATTGCATATCAAATATAATACATATATATAAAATCAAGGTAAATCACATAAAAACATCATAATTTATATATTTAAAAAACCCACAATACTAAAGTTACAAAACCAGAGTAAAAGATGATCAATGTCGTACAACGAGACAACGATACCAGTGTCTCCACAGCTGGGATTTGTAGCGTGTAGTGCTGACCCTTATGTTTGTCAAGGCCACAATAAGCACATTTTTAGAGTCATTTATCCTGCAAATGAATTTATACATATGGTGTCTTAGGATAGCTTCTAAAGTACTGACTCCTGCAGCCACAAACATATTACTGGCACTACACCATCTTGGTTGCCTTAGCAGTGTTCTCATGGCATCGTAATATGCCACCTTTAGTCTCTGCATACTTGTCTTTAAATAGTTCGACCACAGGTGCGCAGTGTAGAGGGGTGTGCAGTATGCTCTAAATAGCGACATCTTCACCACATCTGCACACGCACCAACTAATAGCACTGCCACCTCTTACTTTGCAACAGGCTCCATGATCCTAACAATTTTATGATTCTATGACAGCACTTTCGACTTTAGGGATACATCCAGTGTGCACCGACTAGCGATCATGCCGTACACTCGTTCTATTCTACACACTAGGGATAATAAGTGAGTTCGGTATTCCGAATCCACGTGCCCAGGTCATAGGTCACTCGCTATAAACATTCTCAGTAGCTGTGCTGCTGCATTGTGTGCAAGCTTGCATTTCGTCCATGGTCGGAATCGGGCCCGGGTCTCCGGTGCTGCGGGCGCTGTTGAGTTGCTGCTGGGCCGTCCCCGTCCCCTTCCTGGTGTCCCGTCCCTGTCCGGGGGCTGCCGGAGTTGTCCGGGATGGCCCTGGGCTGGTGGGGTAGTGGCGGCCCCAGACTTGCAGCTGGCATGGGGGGGGGGGGAGGCGCTGGCTCCAGCTCAGCCTATCCTGCCGGGTTAGCTGGCAGCCCTGGACTGGCGGGGCGCCGGTGCGGAGGGGGCGTGGTTGCTGGCTCTGGCTTGGCTCCCGGGAGGACCGTTCCCCGGCGGGCCAGCGACTGTCGGCTGCGCCTCGTGCCTTCTCCAGTGGTTCTCAGTTGGCCCCCTCAGTGCCGGGGATGCACACAGGATGCTGCGGTGGCTCGCAGGGTCAGGCAACATCTCCGGAGAAGGATCTCGAAGACCGATTTCATCTCTCTGGGGATGCTGCCTGTCCTGCTGAGTTGCCGTGACATTTTGTGTGTATCCCATTGATGGCTGGTGCTTGGCTGATGCTGGTACCGGAGTAGTTGGCTGGCGGCCGCTGGGTGGGGTGGGAGGGGCGGCTAGCGGTTCCCAACCCTTCGGGGAGCGGGTTCTCCGGGTGTTGGAGTGGGGTTGGGTTGGAGTTGGCGCTTCTTCTCCGCGCTGGCTGTGGGTCTGTAGGCCGCTGCTCCTGGCCGCTGTCCCGTCGGCCTGAGGTCGCCCCGGACTTCTCCGGCTGGCCCTCGGGCAGGGATGGGACACTCGGGGGGGGGGGGGGTTCCCTGTGGCAGTTCTGCAGCTCAACTGCACCGGGGACCTGGGTTTGATCCTGGCTGCGGATGAGGCGCGGGTCATGCTGAGAATGTCTCTCCGCCGGTCCTGTCTCCCACTCCCATCTGCCCCCTCTCGTTCGCTGTTTCGCCCCGCTCTCCCGCTACCTGGCACCCCTATTCCTCAGAATAAATATATTTTTACACATAAATAATGAGAAAAGCTAAGAATTTATACACAGTGTATGCAGCCAGCGCTTTGTTCGTTTTTTCTTTATAGCGAGTGACCTTTGATTCCATGATTCCTAGCGTTTTTTCGGAATGCCGAACTTGCTTATTTACAAAGTTCGGATCATACCCGGGTCTTTGACGCAGTAAAGCAAAGCTTCACCTCTACGCCACTGTGCCACCCCAGAATTAGGTAAATTTTTCTTACAATACATTATATCCATAACATAATGGATGATGCTCATTATAGAGTCATGGTTGCTGAGTTTCTCCAGCACTGTTTTTTTGCATATTTTTCTGTGCATGTGTGCATTTTTTCTGTGTCCATGACTGTGTGGGACTGGATGTGCATTGAATTTGCCAAATCGTTAGGTTGGTGTAATTGCATTAACAAGTAATCTTCCAACTGTGCCTATTAAACCGTCTCCAAACCCACAATATCACATTGTTAAATTTGAACATGTGCCTTAAATTTACAAGTTGCATTTTGAACACTTTCTGTCTGCATTCATGTTTCAGCAGGATATAACCTGATCATTGTGTGTGGATGGAACATAAAGTCGTAAAGAGACGGCGGCACAGCGGCGCAGTTGTAGTTTGTACATTCTCTCTGTGACCGCATGGGATTTCTCCAGGTGCTTTAGTTACCTCCCACACTCTAAAGACGTGCAGGGACTAACAGGATTGGCCTCCTAGGAGCTGGCACAGTCTCCGTGTTCCTAACAATTCTATGATTCCATGACAATATTGACAAAATATTCCTTACAATAACCATTTGATGGGTGATGTCTGCAAAGCATTAGCATTATAACAAATACTTTGCAGAAGAACCATTAGCTCTCGGTTTACAGGCATAGCTTAAGAGTTCCTTCCACACACAATGATACCAATAAGAGTTCCATCCACACATACTAATACAAACACAAATACACATATTAACACATGAACACAGTGGTAGGTATTATGAAAGACTTAGAATTAGTGAGCAAGAACCTCCTTCTGTTGTAGATAACTAGGAGCATAATGTGAAAAAAAAAGGACAGACGACCAGATAAACTATTTCTACCTCTAGTTGTTGGTAGGTATCTATAATTTCATTTCGGAGTCACGTGAGTGACTTCGTGAAGAGCCCGCCGGCACGCATGCTCGACATATCGTCGTATCGCGTTGCTGCGACGGCTGGCGGTGGAGCGCGCTCCTCGCCAGCCCTTCATAAGGGAACCACTGAGGTAAGTATCCTACCTTAAGTTGGTGGTTCTTATTGTGTTTTGTTTTCACAGCAAGGACATGGATGGGAGCGTTAAAGGCCGGAGAACGTCTGGACGAGGTCGCCGGTCAACAGTCCTGGAGCCAGTGATATCGGCGGTACCTGCAGCGCAGGCCGGGACAGAGGCGGAAATGTCGGTGAGCCCTGTGTTTACAGGTCCGGATACGCCAGCACACCACAGCTCGGAGGAGTTCGACGAGGAGGAGTGTGGTGTGCCGCCAGAGCAGGAGGATCCTGCCATGGCAGTCAGGTCGTCAGCAGGCTTGCTGGCGGCCTCGAGCAGAAGGGTGTGTGCGGCTACACGGCCCTTTTCACCCAGCCAAGGGCAGGAGCCCAGAAGCCTAACCCTGTTGGGGCTAAGGCTTTACCTGCCGCCGAGGAGCGGTCAGGTTCCAGGGCGAGACCCGGGGCGGCTGTGAGGTCCAGTCGACGCCCCCCAACTCTCGACGCCGGGACGGGTCGGTTGCTGTATCCATTCAAAAATATTATAGGAGGTTTCTGAAATTTATCTGGATGGGTCAACTCTGGCAATATAGGGCTTTGCCCAATGGGCTTACCACAGCCCCTCGATTATTCACTAAATTGGTGAAGCCAATTATGGCCTATTTACGACAACAACATCATATAGTAATGGCCTATTTAGATGATATCTTAATTGTTGGCCACACCCTGGAATTGGCTCAACAGGGTGTTGCAGCTGCAGTCAATTTATTTCAGCAGCTGGGGTTCATTGTCCATCCAGCCAAATCAAAGTTCTGCCCCTCCCAGGTAATTCATTATCTGGGGTTTACGGTGGACTCTATTCGCATGAGGGTCACCATACCACCTAATAAGGTTGAGGAGGTCACCCAGGTGTGTCAAGGTTTGATCACCGCTGGTATACCATCGATTAGTAATACAGCTACAGTAATTGGCAAACTTGTAGCTTTGTTTCCGGCAGCCCGATATGGGCCTTTGCATTATCAGAATTTGCAAAGGGCCAAGATCGCTGCGTTAAGACAGCACGCTGGTCATTATGATCGACCAATGCAGCTGCCGCCTGAAACGACGGATGAGTTACGATGGTGGGTGCGCCACATTAGTAACTCGTTTAAGCCTATTATTGAGGCTAATCCGGTGGTATACTTGCAAACTGATGCGAGCTCTTATGGCTGGGGAGCTACGGATCATTCCTCTAGTTGTGGAGGCAGATGGGATACCCTTGAGGCTACTATGTTGTTGTCACACGGGATCAACTATTTGGAGCTACTTGCAGCATTCCACGGACTTCGTGCTTATTGTTCCAAGTATTTTGGGGCACATGTCCGTCTCCAAATAGACAACACCACAGCGGTGGCATATTTAAACCATATGGGCGGTACCAGGTCAGTTTCGTGTGATAAATTGGCTAACTCAATTTGGCTCTGGTGTGTTCAGAGAGACATTTGGATTTCAGCTACCTATTTGCCAGGTGAGCTTAATACTGTGGCGGACACCAGGTCATGCAAGTTCAATGACAATATTGAATGGATGTTGCATCCTGAAATTTTTGCCAAAATCACAGCCAAATTTGGGAAACCGGATATTGACCTTTTTGCGTCCCGGTTGAACCATCAGGTACCAACCTACGTTTCGTGGGAACCAGATCCTGGGGCTATGGCGCTAGATGCATTCTCGCTGGACTGGGGGAATTGGTTTTTCTATGCATTCCCCCCGTTTTGCCTCATCAGTCGGGTATTACGAAAGATTCAGATGGATGCAGCTAAGGGCATCCTTATTATACCCGACTGGCCTACACAGCCGTGGTATCTGGTGGTCTTTGACATGCTCAGTGAGCCTTGGGTCCTTTTGAAGGGTTGCCCAGAATTAGTTACTCACCCTGTCTCAGGGGAGCCACATCCCTGCCATGGCTATTTGCATTTGTTGGCTTGCAGGTTTTGAACAGGCCGTTAGCCCAATACGGCCTCTCAACTCGGACCATGGATACCATTGCGGCGTCGTGTCGAGAGTCAACAAGGCGAAGATACCGCTCACATATCAAGAAGTGGGAAGCCTTCTGCAGCCGCTCTCGCATCACGTACGATGCCGTGACTATAGCCGACGTCCTGGAATTCCTCGCGGGGTTGCACCATGATGAACACTTAAGTTACAGTGCCATCAACAGCGCCAGGAGCGCGCTGTCATTCTACCTCAAGATTGAGGTGAGATCCAACAGGCTAGTGTCCAGGCTCATGCGGGGTATATTCAATATGAATCCGCCTACACCACGCTACAATATCACCTGGGATGTCAGGGACGTTTTAACCCTGCTCAGGACGTGGTCCCCCATGGAAGGGCTCCAGCTGGACAAACTCACCATGAAGCTGGTGATGTTGCTAGCACTGACTTCAGCACAGAGGGTACAGACACTCCATAAACTACGTGTCGACAGAATGATGTCTACCCCTACAGAAGTAGTCTTCTTCGTTGATGAGCTACTAAAGCAGCATAGACCTGGGTGCACAGGGCTGCAGCTGAAGTTCCCGGCATACCCCGCAGATGCTAGGCTGTGTTTAGCCTCCCATATCCGTCACTACGTCAAGGTGACGGCAGGCATCAGAGGAATGGAGAGATACCTGCTTGTCACTCATAAAAGACCTCATCATCGAGTGACAGTCCAGACGATATCCAGGTGGCTCCGGGTCGTCTTGGGTAAGTCAGGTATCGACACTAATGTGTTCACGTCTCATTCCACCAGGGCTGCATCGACGTCGGCGGCGAGGGTCATGGAGGTGCCCATGGACCATATTCTCGCCACAGCAGGATGGGCTAATGAAGCTGTGTTTCAGCGATTTTATAACAAGCCTGTTGCTGCTCCTCTACAGTTCGTGGAAGCCGTGCTGAATGCAGGTCGAGAACGTGGAGGTGTCCCCGCATGAGGGGTTTAGATTTGTTGTTAATAAATATGCTCTTGTTTTGCAGTATGGACTATTTGAGCAAGTTTGTTCCTCCCATCCATCCCTGCTAGTGGTGTGTCAGCATGGACGTGGTCCAGGGCGTGTAATCACAGAAGCTTTGAAGTCTTCACGAAGTCACTCGCGTGACTCCGAAATGAAATAGTAAGATTGAACGAGAACTTACCAGTTCGAAGGTTGATCGTTATTTCATGAGGAGTCGCGGTGAGGGATTTCGTGCCCTCCACGCCCAACCCTCAATCGCCTTCACCTGGTAATTTGAGTCTCTTTCATTCTTACTATGCTAAGTCATTTCTGTTGTTGGTTTCTGTGATTCCACACCGCTACTTTGAAGAATGTCGAGCATGCGCGCCGGCGGGCTCTTCACGAAATCCCTCACCGCGACTCCTCATGAAATAACGATCAACCTTCGAACT
Organism: Raja brachyura; assembly: GCA_963514005.1. The sequence goes on from OY740784.1 coordinate 81,356,423, forward strand.
GGTAAGTTCTCGTTCAATCTTACTATTTTCTGCCAGTAACCCTCACTACCTTTAAACAGCACTTGGATGAGCACTGAAGAGCTCTAAGTTTCAGAGCATTGGGCCAAGACTTGGGGTGTAGGATCAGCTGAAAAAACGTTTCATTGTACATAACAGGGAAAGCAAGTTGAGCCCTTTGCTTTTGCCCATAAATGTTTGTGATTTTACCTTCAGAAACACAAGCAATTTATAATTTGAGGTGCTGCCTCAAGAAACATGAAGACCGACACCGCCAGGTTTAGGAACAGCTACTTTCCAGGTTCTTGAACCAGGTCCCAGAATCTGAATCCAACCTCGGCAATGGAACACAATGGGCCACTTCTTTCACGAGCATGGACTTGTTTTTTAATAATGTATTTCTGCATTAATATCTTGTTTATTTTTGGACAGTCTTTCTTACACATTCTTGTCACATTTTTATGTGACGTTATAATTTATGTGATATTCATCTTTTTGTGTGTTGTCTGAGTATGTGCACGTGAATCTGCCGTACATATGACAATAAACTGGACTTGACGGCTTGAAAAGATTGACTAAACGACTTGTCCCACTTGGCGAATCTTTCGGCAACTGCCGGCATCATTGACTGATGTATCAGGGTCGCCGAAAGATTTTGAACATTTCAAAATCTAGCGGCGACAAAAAAAATGTTGTGACACTTGAGGAAACACCATGCGTCAATATGTCATCATGCTGCGTCACCATCGCGTCACCATCGCGTCACCATCGCGTCACGCCGCATCACGCCATGACTTTTTCGGTGACCTGATACATCAGTCAATGATGCCGACAGTCGCTGAACAAAAGTGGGACAGGCCCTTAAGTGAGAAATCACACACCATGGAGCAATGCCATAAAGCCAAATAAAACACTTATGCCCCTGTCACACTTAGGAAACCTGAACAGAAACCTCTGATGACCTTGCACCCCACCCAAGGTTCCCATGAGTCAGCAGAGGTTTCGGTCACTCGCCTGGAAAGCCTCGACCGAAGCGTGAGCTGCATCTACTGACCAAAGATCCTACAGGATCTTTGCTACCGACCGCGCACACACACACAAACATATCGCAAAGGTGGGGGCCAGGGGCAGTGGAGGAACGCTGTCTGCGTGATGAACAGGAAGGTAAACAGCTGCCACAGAGCACAGTAAGTCCTTTAGAGAGCGTGGGAGGGAGGAAGAGAAGGGGAAAGAAAAGGAGAGAAGGACAGAGAAGGGGGGCAAGAAGAGTAAGAGAAGGGAAGAGGGAAGAGGGGAGAGAAGGGGGAAAGAAGGGGAGAGAAGAGGGGGGAGAAGGAGTGTAGACAGTTTTAAGAAGTTTAATAAGTTAGCGGGCATTTTACCTTCCGGTGGATCTTCTAGGTCCTGAAAACTAAAGATCCTATAGGATCTAGGATCTTTGCTGAAAACTCCAATGAGCCAATCAAAATGGCCGGTCAGCGAAGGAGATTGCCTTCGACTGCCTGTAAGTGAATAGCGACTCCAATCCACTGGCTTCGACCAAATGGCAATCTATTTTTAGTCGAGGCCGGTTTTGATTTTGTTGCAATAATCGCAGGAACATAGACCTCGACTACGCGGAAACCACTTTCGACCGTTAGGGAGAGTGACCAAAACCTCCGGGAACCTCACGGAAGCCTTGGGTGGGGCGCAAGGTCACCAGAGGTTTCCGTTCAGGTTGCCTAAGTGGGACAGGGGCGTAACAGACATGGGGTTTGATCTTGAATCCACAAACATTGTTTCAGACAGTGGATAGGGCCCACCCTTCCTTGAGGGCGGAAATAACAGAACAAGCACAAGGTATTTATTAGACGACAGTAATACTTATCCATAACATCATCATACTTATATTACTAAGTATAGCAATATATCCATCTTCAGTGCAAAACAATGCCATGGATAGTGTCAGTAAGCCCATAAGTGTGAGCATAGTGAAGTATTTTCATTTGTTCACAGGATGTTAGTGTGATAGTAAATATTAGAATTTATTGTCCATCCATAATTGCCCCCGTACTGAGAAGGCAACTAGGAGTCAACTGCATGGTGAGTCTGAAATCACACTTAAACTAGACTGGGTAGAGATCACATAGAAATCACATAGTGAGGCAACGTGTCTTTACAGCAATCTTATGGTTTCACAGCCTCCATTACCTACATACACTTCTTTAAATTCCACTTTAATTTATAATTTGCTTAAATTTAATTGCTTAAATCTTACAACTTCCGATCTGCTTTAATTTAATTGCTTTAATCTTACAACTTCCGATCTGCCATGATGGGATTTGCACTCAGGCTCATGGATCAGTTGTCTGGAACACCGGCTGCTGGTCCAGTATTTAACCATCGATTATGATTTTGGGGTTGTACATCAGGAGGGGTCCTGATTTAAAACCTTTCACTAATGAATATATGTCTATGTGCTTACCAATTTTTGACCTGCCTCAGTGAAGGAGTGGAGACACAAGAGACTGCAGATGTTGGAATCTTGAGCAAAACACAAAGTGCTGCAGGAACTCAATGGGTCAGGAATCTTATGCAGAGGGAATGTACTGATGATGTTTTGGGTGGGGACCACCTCAAGATCATAAACATCGTCTGTTTAATTCCCTCAATAGATGCAGCCTGACCCGCTGAGTTCCTCTGGCACTTTTTCTCAGTGAAGGAATGACTGGATCCTTCAGGGAGTTATGACTGGTTCAGGTTCACCCAGACGTTGCGGATTATAGTTCCATTACAGTAGAGGCAGGTTCATGTACCTCCTTCGGCACCTCACTCCCTGTATTGCATTCTCTGCTGAAACCGCCATTACTTAATCTTTAAATGCATGTATTTCAAGAAATCGGGAGAAAAAAGTACAGAGCATTAAAATGAATAAAAATTCAATTTTCAAAAATTCCATGCAACATTTTTTCATGTAGGTACTCCCAGTGGTCAGATTTCCTCTTTCAAATATTTCTCAACCACTGTGGCTAATTAATGTTTCACAGAACACTGGCTAGTTATCCCTAATTTTAAAAGAAAATACTTTTTTTCTGGTCTTAAAATATTTGATGCATTTATGTGTAAAAAAAAACAGGCTTGCTCAAGGAACATTGAGAGCCATTACTGTCCTTTCATCCTGAGTTATGGGAAACACACAGCAACTCCAAAGGCACAGGACAGAACGTGCCTCTGTGCCTCTACCAGGGAACACCAACACTGGCACCTTTAACTTAGAGGAACCCCTGGAGGCAGCCCCTCCCAGAAGCCTCCTAAACTTGGCCAGGTAAATCAACTAAACACACGTTTGAACTGTTTGCACTTTGCTGTTTGATCATAGGCAATGGAGCTGCTGCAAGTTATATTTTGAAAAAAAAATTTCACGAGGTAAATGAAATCATTTGTTCGAGATTGGGGAGCAGGATTTAGCCTTGACTCCGGCCACTATTTATACAAATAGAACCCTCTCTGCCAGACGTATTGAGGGAAAGTTAAAGCAGACTCATGATTTGACAGGTTAGGAATTTGAGTCAGTGCTCAAGTTTATGGTGGTGGTGGCAAATTATCAGCTTCTCGAAACTATCAGCTTCTTGAACAATCCTGCACAAACTTAATCCATTCACGGCAATGGGATACTACAGCCCATCTCTTGCATGACCAGGAACTTGTTTTTTTCCATCTAATTGTGTTTTACACTAATGTCCTGCTTTTTTTGCGCACTCTGCTTTCTTTTAGAAATGTTCCGTGTAATTCATGAAAATTCATGTATAATTAATTCTTGTGCGTTTGTCTAAGACTTTGTGCCTGTGTGCCTGTGTGATGGTGCTACAAGCAAGTTTTTCATTGCACCTGTAGTTCACAATACTTGTGGATAGGACAATTAATTCAACTTGACCTGACTCGATTTGACTTGATATTGATGTTGTCACTCCATGCATCCATGCATTGTTTAATGCATGCATTGCTCCACGCATCCATGCATTGTTTAATGCATGCATTGCTTATTACATAAAGCCCTAAAATTACAGTCAGAGGTTCAAACCTTTGCCACAAGTTGCATTGTCCATAGCCATCTCCAGCTCAAATGGAAGACTTTGCATTAACTTAATTACAATTTAGTTCAGTGGTAAAATCCATTGAAAATTGTATGCTTAGTCACATGAGATGTAAATATTTTTTACTGGTGTCTTCAACCATAGTTATCTCATTACTACCTGACTCCCTAAGTCCATAGTTTGCAATTCCATATTATTTGTTGTTGCTATTCCATGCTATCATTATGCATCTTTAATCTGTGAATGTTCAGCTAAAGTTCAAAGATTTATGAACATAATAAAATCAACCAAGAAATAGGTATCATTGTAGATCTTACAACCCCTCAAGCATGCTCTTGCTTTCATTAAGATCATGGCTGCTCTGATAATTGACCTCAGTTTCACTTTCCTGCCTGTTTTGTTTAATCGTTCACTCTTCCATAGTCCAAGAATATTAATCTCTGCCTTGAATATATTCAATGAACAATCCTCCACAACTCTCTCAGGGATACACACCCCTCAGAGAACAAATATTCTCTTTGCTGCTTGAAATGAGAGGCACTTAATTTTCAAAATATGCCCTCCAATTCTGGAGTCCCCCACAGCAATAAACATCAGCAGCAGCATCTGGCTAGTGAACCCCACTCAGAATGAACAAGATCAGCTTTCTCTCTTCTAACTTTCCATAAGTTTGGCCCAAACTTTTCAACCTTTCCTAATAAGACAATCCTTTCACCCCAGAAATCAACCAAGTGAACCATTTCTGAACTACCCATGAAGCAATTATATCTCTGCTTGACAAAGGAGACCTGAAAGTGGTACTCCAGGCATACCCTGTAGAGTTGTAGTAGGATTTCCATACTTCTATACTCCCTCCCCCTTGTAATAAAGGCTAGAACAGAAAAATGCAGTACCAGTTGTGATGGGGTTTGCTGTGTTTTATTACAGCACAATGTGTTCAGATAATGGTACAAAAATATTTGAAGAATGTTAATTGAGTTCTGTAGGAAACTAGGGAAGGAATAGCAAGGACCATGGCAAGATACTGGTATCATTGATAGCCATGGGTGAGATGCTGAAAGATAGGAGGGTGACTAATGCTGTGCCTTTATTTAATAATGGGCACAAGTAAAGCCTAGGAACTATATACTGAGGAACCAGACATCAGTTATTGAAGGGTATTTTGAGAGGGAGGATCTGCAGGCATTTGGAGAGGCAAGGATAATTAGCCTGGCTTTGGTCATTGGAAATTGTATCTCATGACTTTGAATGGGTCACCAAGAAGATTGATAAGGGTAGCGCGATAATTGTTGCCTATGTGAACTTTAGCAAGGCCTTTAACAAAGTACCATATGGTGGGCTGGTCCGGAAGGTTCGATCACATGGCATGTGTAGGAAGGAACGTCAGATGCTGGTTTAAATTGAAGATAGACACAAAATGCTGGAGTAACTCAGATTGCCCAGTCTGAATGGTCTCGAACAAAATGTCACGCATCCCTTCTCTCCAGAGATGCTGCCTGTCCCGCTGACTTACTCCAGCATTTTGTGTCCAAAGATAGACACATAGACACATGGCAAATTGTATACAAAATTGGCTTGAAAGCAGGAGACAGAGGCTAGTAATAGAGGGTTTTCTAGCTAGAACCTGCAACAGATCAATTCAATTCTTACGTGCTGCAGCTTAACAAGCCCATAAACACAAGACCTGGCAGGTTTGAAGAATTACATGGTGGCTGTGTTTGAAGAGATGGGTATTTTTTCCAGTGCAAATGAACAAGTGTTATGGAGATAAGTGGCTGCTGGATTTTTTGGCTGCTGCGACCATCTTCTGCTGGATGGGATCTCAGTCCATGGCCACATTCCCAACTTGTGAACTGTTTTATTTATGACTATTTCACAGTAACAGAACTTTGCCATAATCTGGGATGGACGCGTTATCTTGTAATCTTGCTATCTGAAAGCAACCTAAACACCAGTTACAGTAGAGAGGGTCAAAGGTCAGGAACCCATCTCCCATAACCAAGTGAGGCAGGTAACCTCTGCCCACGACTACTGAGAAAACTGAGACAAGGAATCCCTGCACAGACATTTTATATCTGATCATCAGACTGCTGGCATAGAAGAATGTTAATTAAGGGGACTTGCTTGGTTTTCTGTTTTAGGAAGAAACAAAGAGCCTTGAGATCTTCTTGACGAGGAATACAAGTGTAATGGGACTGGGCGTCCATGGGAAAGATGAGGTGGTGAATGCCAAGGAATTGAAAATGCTTGAAGTGGTGGAGAGGGTGTGAGGGTCCTGATCTAAATCATCGTCTGTCCATTTCCTTCACTGAACTTAGTGGAAGTCGAATGTTACTGTTTAACTATAGGTTAAGATCAGTTGCTAAGGGATTTCATTCTTATTAAAATAGAAAGGAAGGCTGGAATTAGTCAGTAGATCGGGCAGTAACTCTGGGTTAGATCAGGCAGCAATAAAGTTAAGGTTTCAGGTTGATGAATTTCCATTTTAATTCTGAAAAAGGTTAATTTACCTGAAATTGAATTAATTCTCTCCCTCTCTCTCTCTCTCTCTCTCTCTCTCTTTTTCCCACTATAGCAGGCCTTGTCAAGCCAATGCAATAATACCACATTGAGTAGCATTGCAGAAAAAAGGCCTTTACATTTAGTAAGTAAGATGATTATTAATGACGGAAAACATAGAAACATAGAAACATAGAAATTAGTGCAGGAGTAGGCCATTCGGCCCTTCGAGCCTGCACAGCCATTCAATATGATCATGGCTGATCATCCAACTCAGTATCCTGTACCTGCCTTCTCTCCATACCCTCTGATCCCCTTAGCCACAAGGGCCACATCTAACTCCCTCTTAAATATAGCCAATGAACTGGCCTCAACTACCCTCTGTGGCAGAGTTCCAGAGACCCACCACTCTCTGTGTGAAAAAAGTCCTTCTCATCTCGGTCCTAAAGTGTCTAATTCTCATAAAATGTCTAAAACAGTGTCTAATTCTCATAAAATGATGGCACAACATTTATTTACCACTTTTGGGCATTTAGAACAACCCAGGATGCTTTACAAGATACATGATACATGTTGAAACATGTAAGGTCCAGTGGGATCCCGTGGGTGGATGTATGGAGGAAGTTTCCTCATAGAGAATCTAGAACTCAGGGTTACAATTACAGCCAAATGAGATCAGTTGGCATCATGTTCGGCACAAACATTGTGAGCCGAAGGGCCCGTTTCTATGCCATACTGTTCTTCGTTGTAAATTAAGGCATTGACCATTTCAGGCAGAGATGAGGCTTTTTTATTCTCTAAGATTCTTTCAGGTCACGTGTTCCTATTGGTGTGGGGCACATATTCTAGCATTAACTATTTGGACCAAATAGCTTCCAATACGTTGTATGTAATTCCACTTTGACAACAGACACTGCAGCCTGCACACAAAATGGAGTGATACAGCATGAAAACAGGCTCATCCGCTGTTATATCCAAGCCAAAACATCAAACACTCCACACAGACAGCGCCAGAGGTCAGGATTGAACCTGGGTCTCCAGAGCAGCTGAGACAGCAGATGTACAAGCTTGCCACTCTGCTGCCCAATGTCAGTCTTCATGAATGCCTTTTAACTTTAACTAAAGGTTATTAGAATTGTGTACAGTTCCAAACAAAGGCCTGGGTACATTCGTCTATCAATTCCATTATAATCCTCTTGCCTCTTACTCACCAACCCTAGGGGCAATTTACAAAGACTAATTAACCTATCTGCCAGCATGTCTTTGAGATGTTTAAGGAAACCAGAAGTTCATGCATCACAGGGAGAATGTGCAAACTCCACACAGATAGCACCGAAGATCGGGATTGGACTCAGGGAGTTCACTCAGGTGTCTAGGGTTCTGAGGCTGTTCTCAGCTGCACCATTGTGCCGAACTCTTCTCCTCAAACAGTGATGGAAGCAAAATGTTTATGGGAAAGGTTGAATAGCAAGAAGATAAAAGGGAATGCAGAGTTAAGGTTACAACAATTATTATATTAAGTGGCAGAGCCATATTATGCTTGATATGCTAAGTTGTCAACAACTGCCTGTAGGTTCATTTGAAACACTGACCAGAAATATTAATCATTTAAACCAGCATCTGCAGTTTCTTCCAACACAAAAGTAATAATCTGTTAGGTTCTTGGGAGCCTCTCGCAGAGAGAGACAGCCGCATGCAGATATTTTGGGGAGGAAAAGTCTTGCGTTATTATTCAAACTGCAGGATGTACCTATTCATGGCTGTTAGTTCAAAATAAATAAACACTGATGTTATTTAAACTTAGCACTGCGAAAGTCACTAATTTTCAGTTTTATTTACTGTATATCATGCGGAAATATTTTTTTGCAAGCAATTATAAACTTCCAAGTCTGGCTTTGGAAGATTTCCTTTCATGCAAAATACATCAATATTGGTTCAATAATTTGCAGCATGTAAATGATGCTTCCTTACAGTCAAAGGCTTGGAATATTTAACTAGCCATCAGGTTATTAATCAGTCCTGCGCATAATGAATTATTCACCAACCTATTGAAGAACAATTTGGATTGATTTTCCCAGCATCACTGTGCCACCTTCTCCAGGCTATGGTGTGTGTGGTCAAATTGGAGGGTGATGAAGAGGAATTACCGTCCATTTAGACAAAGTAGTCAATCTTGAAGTACCTGCCTTTCGCAACAGGAGCATGCAGTCCGCAACCTTGAGGTAGGTTGTAGATGTACAGGCCTAATTTCAGGAGTGTACATGCCTGGGATTGGGAGTGCACAGAGGAGCGCATGTGCAAATCCCAGGGTTAGGAATTCACATGCAGGACTGTCTTCCCAAAGTCCAAGGATTCAGGAGCATACATGAAAGTCCAGGATCCAGAACACATGTGCGACTCATGGGTTCAGGAGCACACATACAGGACAAGTTTAGCAGCATCATTCTTACTATTTAAAATTAAAATACTTGCTTTCAGAATGTTACTTAGACAATTTATATTTAAGATTTATATTCTCTTAAAGCCCTAAAATTTTTCATTGCATTATTTTGGAGATTTAGATCACAACTGGATGAAAAACATTAAAGGTGATCCAGAAAAGGCTGTGTTAACAGTAATTTACCAGTCCATAGTAAATGGAACGACTGATGCTTGTATCCGAGTTATAAGGAGAAACATCAGAACAAGGCATTTGACACAAATGGCCTATCGCCATATTGGTGCTCCACCCTCCTCAATCAATCCCATGAGTGCATCTTCCAATTCCTCCTGTTTTCCCTAAAGCCCATCAGTCATCTTCGTGAAAATGATTTGCTCATAAAGAAATTTGCCCTGGGAAAGATAGTTTCTTCAAATGGCATCATCTAACACACTAGGATTGTGAGCATTAGGAATGGGGGGAACTCAGGTCAGAACTGTTGCTCCAGCTCATTTACCAATGCCAACACAGTGTACAAACCAGGCTTCAATGGGACATCTCCAACAGGTATTTTCAAATGACGCAGGTTGATACTGAGATACCCTTCCCCTCGGTGTCCTTGAACAATATGAACCTCACCAGCAGGTAAAACATCAGCATTGTACCAATATTCCTTCATGATCTTCTGCCAATAAATCAATCAGTACTAATCGTAAATATGACAATTAGCTGTCAACGGTTTTTATACTCTTTAGTTTAGTTTAGTTTTGTTTATTATTGTCACATGTACTGAGGTACGGTGAAAAGCTTTTTTGTTGTGTGCTATCCAGTCAGCGAAAAGACTATACATGATTACAATCAAGCTATCCAAACTCTCCCTTTATGACCACATTGACAGCCAAGGTAGTTTGGACACAGTAACTCAGAAGCCTCTTGTTTGTCCTCACTTTGCAAGCACACAACAAGGTTGCTGAAACAGCCGGCAAAGGGTTAACCTCGTATTTTTTTGTTACCCCTGACAGTTCATTCCAAGCACAATAGCCTCGGCAAGCTGACACCCCAGTGCCGGTGATGAGCAACTGAAAGAAGAACCAAGATCCAGCTGCATTGTTTGCAATCACTTTCGTGCATCTGTGCACTCAGACCCAAAATGCTATTAATAGTTGTGTCAGCAGAGTGAGTGAATCGCATAGCAGAAGTGGATTGGAACAATTCAGCGAAGAAGATGAAGAATATCCTCTGGGGCAGACTTGCTTTCTCATTGCCCAGACAATGCAATACTTACCTTTATTTGTGTAAAGATTAAATTGCACATGATTTCAAATGTTTCTCCTCCTCAAACTGTCATAGGCCACTGACCTTCATGGATGTTAAGATAATAGATACATTTCCTATTGTTCAATCCAGCACTGTTTCGCCACAGCCCAATACGCTCCTATTGTTATGAGTGGAAAGCAATTAAATAAAATGTATGATGTGGCATTGCCAGGGTATTAAATATCCAAAATGTCCTCCTTTTAATCTGCTTGTTCCTTTAGTGCTAATATCCGATATTGTCACAATTGTAATAATGATAATTGTAACAAAAAAATACCCATTTGTGCAAATGGCTGTAAAGAAGATGGAATATAATTAATAGGAGATAGATTCAGGCAGGGATGTATAAAATGATGGAGTTTCCAATTCAAACTAGATTCACTTCCAACCTTGGGAACTTACAACAGTGGTTTTACCAAACACTATTTACATTTATATATAAGGGCACAGATATTTACAGCATGGAAGGAAGCTAATCACCTATTCTTCCATGGTGGTAGTAAAAGAATAATTGATATTCATTTTTCTCTTCAGTTCTCATAGGCATGAACATTCTGAATGCTTCAATTAGTATTCCATAAATAGGTTTCAGAATAATCTCAATGCATCAGTTGGTGTTACATAAACACGTTTCCAAATATATCAAATGCATGTTGTAGCTTTTCGGATCCAATAACAAATTTGGCAATTTCAGATGCTGATTTTTTCACTGCATCAGCACTGGCCCTCTGTCATAGATTACTTATCTGTAATATTATCCCAATTTTTATTTTGTTCTACAAACACTGCCTGAACCATTGGAGATTACTGATACTGTGCCTTGCATTTCACAGCTTTTGCATGTTTCTTTATTTGTTTTCTTTCTCTCTAACTGCGCTCATTAACTGATTTATCAGAAAGCTTATTACTACATGAACAAAATGCGGAGGAACTCAATGTGTTAGGCAGCATCTGTGGGGTGAAATGGACAGGAAACGTTTTGGTTCAGGGCCCTTCTTCAGACTGTTTATATTTTAAGAAATACTCTCCCATTTTTTGTGGCAAGTCATAGCTTCCTAAGGCTATTTTCTCACTGTGAGTGATCTGAATGGGGAACCCTGTTACTGTTGTCATCCCTCACTTGGCAAGCCTAACCCAGAACAGGGTACCTTCAGCTGAATTTAACAACATACCAACACAGGTTTCCAAGCAATATCCAGAACAACTTTAATGCACATGATGTACACAACAATAATATCAGTGATTCACATGAGCAAATACAGTATATACACCACAGGAAGCAGTGCTGATCAATTAAAACATGGTTGAACAGTATTTACCTCACAAAAGGACATAAAATACTGGATTAACACAGCAATCAGGCAGCATCTCTGGAGAATATGGGTAGGTGATGTTTCAGGTTGAAATCTTCTTATAAGTTCATAAGACATAGGGGCAGAATTCAGCCATTTGGCCTATCAAGTCTACTCTGCCATTCAATCATGGCTGATCTATCTTTCCCTCTCACTCTTTTTCTCTTTATATGTCTGAATAGGCTTCTGCATTCCTCTTTTATATCATTGGCTAGCTTACCTTCATATTTAATCTTTTCTCCCCTTATTGCCTTTTGATTGGTTTTTAAAAGGCTCCCATTTCCTCTAGCTTCCTGCTAATCTTTGCAATATTATATGCTTTCTCTTTTATTTTAATGCTGTCTTTGACTTTCTTTTGCAGCCATGATCACCTTATTCTCCCCTTAGAATCTTTCTTCCTTTTTTGGATGAAAAGATCCCATGTCTTCCAAATTACTCCCAGAAACTCCTGTCACTGCTGCTCCACTGTCATTCCTGTTAGGGCCCTTTCCAATCAACTTAAGCCAGCTCCTCCCTCATGCCACTGTAGTTACCTTTACTCAACAGTAATACCAACAGAACTGATTTAATTTTCTCCCTCTCAAACTGCAAAAAGCTTATCACAATATGGTCACTATCTCCTAGGGGTTCCTTTACCTTAAGCTCCCAAATCAAATCCAGTTCATGACACAACACCAAATCCAGAATTGCCTTTTCCCCAGGCTCAACCACATACTTCTTTAAGAAGCCATCTCGTAAGTAAACTGATCTAATACTTTAACTCACCATGGTTTTGTAACCCTGCCAAGCTGAATGCTTTCAACTCTGCCTGTCTTGTTGTTCCACTCTGGAGAATTGCTTTTGTGCGAGTATATCATGCTATTATTTCCAAAAAAAACATGTACAGGTTCTGGCCAATGTTTATTTGTCAACACAAAGATAGGAAAAGGCTATTCAACCCAATGCCTTTTCTGCCATTTAGTACCATCGTGACATGATCGCCATCCCAATAATGCCTCTCCTTGTACACTTTAATCCATTTGCATCTATGAAATCTATCCATCTCCTTAAAAATAAGAAGAAACCTGCCTGCTGCAGCACTCTGTGGAAGTGAAATCCACAGGTTCCCCAACCTCTCAGTAAAGTCCTGTACCCATCCTCTCGGTCCCACCCACTCTCCCTCACCCCCCAACCATCCCCTACCCACCCACCTGAGATCAATACTCCTTGTTCTTGCCCGGCCCCCAACTGGGAGAAACATTCTCTCCACACCCAGACTGTCAAGCCCTGTCAGAATGCAATGCATTCCAGTCAGACATCTCATGATCTCTCAACCTAGAGTAAGTATGGGTCTCATTGACTTTAATCCCTCCTCATATGGCAGTCCTGCCATTTCAGAAATTAATCTGGTGCTGTCAACCAACATCACTGAAACAAATTATTTGGCCAGTATCACATTGCTCTTTATGGAAACTTGCTGTGTATAAAACAATGTTTGTCACACATCCTACATTACTGCAACTACACTTAAAATAACTTTCATTGCTCAAAATGTGTCAGGATGAACTTCCCCTCAACAGAAATGCATGTTTTTCGTTCTGTTTCTCTCTGACTCATTCTGCTGTTTAATGTCTGCTTTCAATTTTCTTTAACCTACAGCTGCAATATTTATCTTTAGCTCCTCGTTGTATGCTGGAAGATGTGAAGTGATGAAACAGAGGATACTTTTATGCTATTTCAAGTACGGTACGCATTGATTAGTAGCACTGGTCCTGGTTACACTATTTGCTTCCTTTCATGTCCTGTTTTTAACCCATTTTGATGCATTGTTTTAGTCTTTGAAAACATTGCCTTTGTCCATTATTCATTCCTTTCCTCCAGTCAAAAAAACTCCATCTTAATCCATTGTTTAAGAGAGAATTGGAGATGCTGGAAACAGAAATGCTGGAGTGGGTGAGGCAGCATCTATGGAGAGAAGGAATAGGCAACGTTTCAGGTCGAGACCCTTCTTCAGACCGATGTCAAGGGAGGGGGGGGGAAGAAAAGAAGAGGCAGATACAGTAGGCTTGTGGGAGAGCTGGGAAGGGGTAGGGGACAGAGGGAGAAAGCAAGGACTATCTGAAATTAGAGAAGTCAATGTTCATACCGCTGGGGTGTAAACTATCCAAGGGAAATATGAGGTGCCGTTCTTACAATTTGCGCTGGGTCTCACTCTGGCAATGGAGAAGGCGCAGGTCAGAAAGGTCAGATTCGGAATGGGAGAGAGCCTCATCTATAATAGAATTGGGGAAATACTGTTCCCTAAAGAATGAGGGCATCGGTGGTCTGGAACACCTCATCCTGGGTGCAGATGCAGTGTAGACGGAGGAATTGGGAGTAGGGGATAGAATCCTTACAGGAAGCAGGGTGGGAAGAAGTGTAGTCCAGATAGCCATGGGAGTCAGTGGGTTTTGTAGTAAATGTTGGTCAGTAGTCTATCGCCTGCAATGGAGATGGTGAGGACTAGAACGGTAGGGAGATGTCGGAAATGGTCCAGGTGTATTTGAGGGCCGGATGGAAGTTAGTGGCAAAATGGATGAAGTCAGTGGGTTCTGCATGGGTGCAGGAGGTAGCACCAATGCAGTCATCAATGTAGCAGAGGTAGAGTTTGGGGATATGGTCACGGTACACCTCGAACAAGGATTGCTTGAAGTGCCCTACAAAGAGGCAGGCAAGAGGGTAAGGACCAGCTCCGCTATGCAAGGGAGAGTATCAGTAGACTGGGATTTGTTGGTTCTGCGGTCAAAAAAGAAACGGAACGCTTTAAGACCCTCCTGGTGGGGAATGGAGGTGTAGAGTGACTGGACATCCATAGTGAAGATGAGGGAGTGGGAGCCTGGAAAACAGAAGTCATGAAGGAGGCGAAGAGCGTATGAGTTGTCTTGGGCATGGGTGGGGAGGGACTTGACCGGGGGGAGTAGAGGTATGTGGAAATAAGTTCAGTGGGACATGAACAAGCAGAAACAATGGGTCTGCCAGGACAGTCTGGTTGGTGGATTTTGGGGAGAAGGTAAAATCGGGCCACGCGGGATGGGGAATGATGAGGTTGGAGGCTTGGGATGGCAGGGAGCCGGAAGCGATGAAGCCAGTGATGGTGCTTGGGAAAATGGCCTGGTACTTGTCTGTGCGGTCATGGTCCAAGGATAAGTAGGAGGAGGTGTCTGAGAGTTGGCGCCTGGCCTCAGACCGGTAAAGGTCAGTGTGCCAGACTACCATGGCACTTCCCTTGTTGGCAGGTTTGATCTCCCAGTCGGGGTTGTTGCAGAGTGAGCGGAATGCTGTACGTTCGGGGGGGAGAGGTGAGAGTGAGTAAGGAGAGTGGAAAAGTTGAGGCAGTTGATGTCCCACCGGCAGTTTGAAATGAAAAGGTCTAAAGAAGGTAGATGGCCATGAGAGGGAGTCCAAGATGAGGGGTCCATTGGGGACGGGAGACAAGGTCATCAATAGGGGGTGAAAAGCTTGGATGCGGAATAGACGGAAGAAGAGCACATCGTGTGGACACGAAACTCGTTGAGGTGGGGACAGAGAGGAACAAAGGTAAGGCCTCTGCTGAGGACAGACCATTCGGTATCGGAAAGGGGGTGGTCAGGGGGGATGGTGAAAACATGGCAAGGATGGGGGTTGGGGCCGGAGGAAGGCAGGCGAGTAGTAAATCCATTGTAAATGTTTAAAGACTTCTATCCACAATCTTATTTTAGCTTTGTTTAGTTTAGCGATAAGGCATGGAAACAGGCTTTTCGGGCCATCAAGTTCATGCTGACCATTTCCCATTCTCACCGGTTCCACTTTCGCATCCACTCCCTACACACTTGGGGCAATTTCCAGAGGCCAATTAACTGACAAATCCACCAGTCGGTGGGAGGTGGGAGTAAACCAAAGCCCCCAGAAGAAACCAATGCTGTCACAGAGGGAATGTGCAAACTCCACACAGACAGAACCTGAGATCACAAGCAAACCCGTGTCTCTCGTGCTGTGAGACAGCAGCTCAACTAGTTGTGGTACTTTAATGTGAAAGGACTAAATCAGATGAACAAGCTTCATAGATTGGTTTTAGGTGGAACATAGAAAAGTGTGGCACAGGAACACTCTCTTCAACTCAATGTATGTGCTGAAGAGATTGCCAAGATAAACTAATCTCATCTGCTTGCACAGGATCCGTATCCCTCCATTCCCTGCATATCCAGTGCACTCAAGATGGCGGCGCTGGCTTAACAGCTGCGGCCCGCCTGCAGTCCGTCTGTTATTTTATTTTTTTTGTCCTGTTTTTAGTTGGTTTCGTTTTGTTAGATTGTGTGTGTATGTGGGTGGGGGGGAGTAACATGTCTGGGTCTCTTCCTTCGTGGGGGGTGCGACTTTTCTGTCGTATTCCCCGTTTTCGTCTCCGTCTGCGCCGAGGCCTAATGGCGAAGCTGGTGGCCTCGGGCCCCGGGGCTGTCCCGGCGGCGGCCCGACTCGGTCCCGGAGCAGTTCCAGCGGCGGCGGCAGCAGCAGCGGCAGTGACCCGACTCGGTCCCAGAGCGGTTCCAGCCGCGGCGGCCCTACTAGGTTCCGGAGCAGTTCCAGTGGCGGCGGCAGCAACAGCAGCAGCGGCGGCGGCCCCACTCGGTCCCGGAGCAGTTCCAGCAGCAGCAGCAGCGGCGGTGGCACGACACGGTCCCGAAGCGGTTCCAGCAGCAGCAGCAGTGGCCCGACTCGGTCCCGGGGAGGTTCCAGCGGCGGCGGCGGCCCAGCTCAGTCCCGGAGCGGTTCTGGCGGCGGCAGCAGCAGCCCAACTCAGTCCCGGGGCGGTTCCAGCAGCAGCAGCAGCGGCAGTGGCCCGACTCGGTCCCGGGGCGGTTCCAGCAGCAGTAGTAGCGGCCTGGCTCGGTCCCGGGGCAGTTCCAGCAACACCGGGGGCAGCAGCAGCAGCAGCGGCGTCCCGACTCGGTCCCGGACCGGCGGCAGTGGCAGCGGCCCGACAGCGACTACGGGCCCGGTGGAATACCATCACCCGGTGGGGTCACACTGAAGCCTGGATCACCTCGGCGCAGAGGGAAACAAAGAGGGAAGAGACAGAGACTTTAAGACTTTGCCTTCCATCACAGTGGGGAGGTGTTTGGTGAACTCACTGTGGTGGATGTTGGGTTTGTGATTGTTGTGTGTTCTGTCATTTTTTTTTAAAAGGATTGTATGTATGACTGCAGGGGAACGATGTTTCGTTCAGACCAAAAGGTCTGAATGACAAATAAAGAATCTAATCTAATCTAATCTTTCTAAAAGCCTCTTAAACACCACATGTATTCATTTGAGATCTTATAAAAAGTGTTAAGATTAATAGCCCATTTAAAACAACTTAAAGTATGAAACAGCAAACAAAAAACATCAAGGCTAACAGAATATTGTTAATTTACCACGAGGAATCATACAAAACTCTGGCTAACCCTTATTTAGATGTGTTCGATTTGGGTGGTCTTTCTCAGGGAACATCTATCACTACTGGACAATGCAGATTCAAAGAATATGGCTGGGACTAAACTTATGTTCGTACCCCCTGAATATAGAAGAATAACTGGCAGTCCAACCGAGGTGAGAAGAAATATTGAAACAAGGAACTTCAGTTGATGGTTTACACATAAGAATACAAAGTGCTGTACTAAGATTGCATCGCTAGAGAACATGGATACATAAAGTTTCAGATGTGGACCTTTCTTCAGACTGATTGTAGAGGCGGGGGGGGGGGGGGGGAGAGAAAGCTGGAAGAGAGGACAGGCAGGCTGAAGCAATGTAGATAGTAGGTTGACACAGGCAAGGTGGGGTTTTGATAGGCAGATGGTTGGAACAAAGGCTAAAATGAGAAGGTGTGAAACAGGGTTGAAGAGTTGCAGGATTGAAGATATCCCCCTTAGGATATGGGAGGAGGAAAAGTCTTAAAAAGTAATCAGCATTTTTTTTCATTTTAACAATTATCATCATTTTGTCATGACCACGAAGTATTAGCCAAGAAAGCAATCCAACACCTCTACTTCCTTTGAAGGCCTAGGAAGTTTTGGTATGTCCCCGACAATTCTCACCAACTTCTCCAGATGCGCCAAAGAAACCATTTTACCGGGATAAATCAGAGCATGGTTTTGCAATAGCTCCATCCAAGACCACAAGAAACTTCAGAGAATTGTGGATGCGGCCCAAACCATCACACAAACTAACCTCCCTTCCATTGACCATTTCTACTGCACGCTACCTCGGCAAGGCCACCAACATAATCAAGAAGGTTGCACCCCGGCCATTCCCTCTTCTCCCCTCCCCATCAGGCAAGAG
Source organism: Raja brachyura (assembly GCA_963514005.1). The sequence continues at coordinate 81,374,392 of OY740784.1, forward strand.
GTGCAGAAGTGTGAAATGCATACCTCCAGATTCAGGGACAGTTTCTTCCTAACCTTTTTCAGGCAACTGAACCATTCTACCAACAACCATAGAGCAATCCTGAGCTACTATCTACCTCATTGGAGACCCTCGGACTACCTTTAGACTTTACCGGACTTTATCTTGTGATAAACGCTATCTACGTTATTCCCTTTATCATGTACCTGTACACTGTGGATGGAATGACTGTAATCATGTATTGTCTTTCTGCTGACTGGTTAGCACGCAACAAAAGCTTTTCACTGTACCTCGTTACGCATGACAATAAACTAAACTCAGACTCAAACGTAAGTCAAACTATTCTTTCCTCATTACTTGGGACCTGGTCAGAGACAGCAATATAGTCCCATATGGTCCTTGAACACTACAGGTCTACTCAAACACGAATTGTAATGTAAACTGAGACAAACTTTATATTAATATCATTTCCTAAGATACCCGAGGCAAATTAAATTAATAAGTGCTAACAGAGAGGGACAAAGGATTATTTTTCCATGTGCCTACGCCTTGATATGAAGTTAGTTGCAGCCAGTTTATTCCACACAATATACCAACATACACATGGAGATTACAGTTCTTGAAGGAGAACACACCGCATATTATAAAATCCCCATCTGCGCTGGAACCTGTACTTTCCTGGCAAAGTCAAGCAGCCTCATTGCAAATGATAACGTATTCTAAGGTGAACCTTGGGCACTGTTTGAGTACAGATAAGCCATTCTGTGATAAGCAAACACCCTACAAGTACACTTGAACTATCCTACACACTAAGGACAACTTTACAAATTACCAAAGACAATTAATTTACAAACATTATGTCTTTGGAGTGTGGGAGGAAACTGGAGCACTCAGAAGAAAGGGAGAACGGACAAACTCCATACAGGCAGCACCTGTTGTCAGGATTGCAGCCAGGTCTCTGCCATTGTAAGGCAGCAAATCTAGCCCCGCGCCACTGTGCTGCCCTCCTTATGATAAGAGTTGCAGGACAAAGGAGCTTTGTACGAAATTGTTAATACATGCAGGATCTTGCTCCCAAATGTTGACTATCCCTTTGCCTTCACAGATGCTGCCTGAGCCACTGAATTTCTCCATCAGTTTATTGTTTTGCTCATAACACGACATCTAAACTTTCTTCCACCTCCATTGCACTCCAGGTTCTACATCTCACCTGCACACTAGGGGCAATTTACAGCAGTCAATTAATCTACAAACCCACACTTGCCACACAAAGTCCAAGTGTTTCTTCCTAATTGTCTGGTAAAATAGATTAAAACACCCACACAGTGTAAAATCCTTTCCAATTGTCAGTTGATTTGCAATAGAGCTTTTCTATTTCATTTCGGAGTCACGTGAGTGACTTCGTGAAGAGCCCGCCGGCGCGCATGCTCGACATATCGTCGTAACGCGTTGCTGCGACGGCTGGCGGTGGAGCGCGCTCCTCGCCAGCCCTTCATAAGGGGCCACGGAGGTGAGTATTCCACCTTTAGTTGGTGGTCCTTGTTGTCTGATTATGTCTTGCAGCAAGGACATGGATGGGAGTTCGAAGGGCCGGAGGACGTCAGGACGAGTTCGCCGGTCAACAGTTCCGGGGCCTTTACCATCGGCAGTACCTGCAGCGCAGGCCGGGACTCAGGCGGAGATGTGGGTAAGCCCTGTGTTCACAGGTCCAGATCCGCCAGCACACCACAGCTCGGAGGAGTTCGGTGAGGAGGAGTGTGGTGTGCCGCCAGAGCAGGGGGACCCTGCCATGGCAGTCAGGTTGTCAGCGGGCTCGCTGGCGACCTCGAGCAGGGCATGTGCCGTTGCACGGCCTGTTCCACTCAGCCCTCCGAGAAGGGGGAGGGGAGGAGCCCAGAAGCCTAACCCTGTTAGGGCTAAGGCATTGCCTGTCGCGGAGGAGCGGTCAGGTTCCAGGGCGAGACCCGGGGCGGCTGTGAGGTCCAGCCGGCACACCCCGACTCTCGACGCCGGGACGGGTCGGTTGAGTCGGGTCTCGTCGCGGTCGCCGAGCCCCCCATGGATGGGTGGGCGGCACCATGCGTCGGCAACGTCCACGATGTGGGCAGCCGGCAAGACTGCGCGGGCCCCAGGCAGCCATGCTTCGGCTGGTGCCGACACCTCGCCGCATGTGCCCTTAGGGGCAGCGGCTTCAGCTCTCGCTAAACAGAGGCGATTGAACACGCCCGCGCAGGAATCGCGCAGTTTCGCCTCGGCGGCTGTTAGCGACAACTACCGGCACCGGGAGGGCCTCGACGAGGTGCGGCCCGATGACAGGAGCCCGGTTTTCTTTTCAGAGCCGGAGGACTCCGACCACCTGAGTGTTCAGGGTGAAGGGCGTATTGACCGTATGGAGCGGCTGCTGGAGCTCCTGCTTCAATGACGAGCTACTAAAGCGTCAACAACAGCAGGGCAGCAACAGGCACAGGGCGTCTTCACCAACATCTACTATCAGCCTGGAGCAGCACGAGGAGGAGGTTCTGGTGGATCCCGTACCACCTCCGGTGGAGGTGCCAGCGGAGGAACTTTTGGATGTGGCGACCAAATTCGCGGCCCCACATACGGCTGGTCTTCCTCTCAACTCAAAGCTGGCAGCCACAGTGGACTTCTTAATAATCAGGTGCTGCAGGAAGAAGTCCTTATCCAGGCTATGAGCCGTCACAAGGCTCCATCAAACTGCAACTCCCTCAACGTGCCTGTGGTCAATACGCCAATATGGGGCAACATCAGTGCGGCTATCCGTCAACAAGAGCTACAATTGCAGCGGATCCTGAAACTCCTCACGGCCGGTATTACCGCCTTTGCGCGGTCGGTGGACGAGGACGAGCTGAATTTGGACCAGGAAGATGCTCTGGCCTTATTGTGCGCGACCCAGCACGAAATCAACGGGTTTCGCAAAAACAGCATCCGCCCAACACTCAACCCGAAGTTTGCAGGATTGTGCAAACCACCGCCGCCGCCGCCGCCCCGTCAGCTCTTTGGTGAGGACCTCTCGAAGAGAGTCAAAGAGCTTGACGAACAAGCCAAAACGGTGGGGATCATGCGCTCTAAGAGTGCCCCCACACCGTCCGGCTCAAAAGCTCCATACATTCGCTCACGAGGGTCGGCCAGGGCCTCGACGAGGACTCACCCTCTAGCTCCACAACGACAACAACACCAGAACCAGCACCAAGGGTCTTTTTTAGGACAGGGTCGGCAGAGACCTTTTTGGAAATCGAAGACGCCGCGCCCTCAAGCCAACCTAGCACCTCCACGGGCTCCCACACGTGTCAAGGACCGCCGGTAACCACGGAGGTGAGGGGGTCTGGTTCTCTCTTTTCTCTCTGTTTCACTTCCCATGTTGGTGGTCGTTTACGGTTGTTTTTGGATGCATGGGGTAATTTTACTGGTGATGAGTATGTGTTGCGGAATATTCAGGGGCATAAAATTGAGTTTATTAATGGCGACATTCCTCCATCCCAGCACATGCCTGGTCGTACGTTCAAATTGTCTGCTGCAGAACAGGCAGCAGGTTATAAGGAAATTTTAAGTCTGGAACAGAAGGGTGTGATTGAGAAAACGGTGCATGAGCCAATTGAATTTGTTTCGAACATATTTACTAGACCTAAGAAGGATGGAGGCTGTCGTGTCATCATTGATCTAACCCGTTTGAATACGTTTGTAACATATACTCATTTTAAAATGGATACGTTTGAAACAGCCAAATCATTGATTTCTCATGGCTGCTTTATGGCATGCATTGATTTAAGGGATGCATATTATTCAGTATCCATCCAGAAATATGATAGAAGGTTTTTGAAATTTATCTGGATGGAGCAACTTTGGCAGTATAAGGCTTTGCCTAATGGGCTCACTACAGCCCCTAGATTGTTCACTAAATTGGTGAAGCCAATCATGGCTTATTTGAGACAAAGACATCATATAGTTATGGCCTATTTAGATGATGTCTTTATTGTGGGCCACACCCTGCATTTGGCTGAACAGGGTGTTGCAGCTGCTGTCAATATATTTCAACAATTAGGATTCATTGTCCATCCAGAGAAATCGAAGTTCTGCCCTGCCCAGGTAATTAATTACCTAGGGTTCACGGTGAACTCAATGAGTATGAGAATAACTATACCAATTAACAAAATTGAGGAAGTCACTCAGGTGTGCAGAGATTTAATTGGCACCAATATACCATCGATTCGGCATACAGCCACAGTAATTGGCAAGCTAGTGGCTTTGTTTCCGGCAGCACGATATGGGCCTTTGCATTATCAGAATTTGCAAAGAGCTAAAATTATTGCGTTAAAACGGAACGCTGGTCATTACGATCGATCAATGCAGCTGCCGTCCGAAGCGATAACTGAGTTGCAATGGTGGGTGTGTCACATTAGCAACTCATTTAAGCCTGTTAGGGAGGCTAATCCGGTGGTATATTTACAGACTGATGCAAGCTCCAATGGCTGGGGAGCTACTGATAATTGCTCTAGTTGTGGGGGCAGATGGGACACCCTTGAGGCATCGATGTTGTTGACTCAAGGGATTAACTATTTGGAGTTGCTGGCAGCATTCCACGGACTTCGTGCATATTGTTCCAAGCTTGTTGGAGCACACGTCCGTCTCCAAATAGACAACACCACAGCTGTGGCATATTTAAACCATATGGGTGGTACCAGGTCAGTTTCGTGTGACAAATTGGCTAACTCAATTTGGCTCTGGTGTGTTCAAAGAGACATTTGGATTTCAGCTACCTATTTGCCAGGTGAGCTTAATACTGTGGCGGACACCAGGTCACGCAAATTTAATGACAACATTGAATGGATGTTGCATCCTGAGATTTTTTCTAAAGTCACAGCCAAATTTGGTAAACCGGACATTGACCTTTTTGCGTCACGGTTAAACCATCAGGTACCAGCCTACGTTTCATGGGAACCAGATCCTGGGGCAATAGCGCTAGATGCATTCTCGCTGGACTGGGGGAATTGGGTTTTCTATGCCTTCCCTCCGTTTTGCCTCATCAGTCGGGTATTGGGAAAGATTCAGGCAGATGCTGCCAAGGGCATCCTTATTATACCCGACTGGCCCACACAGCCTTGGTATCCGGTGGTCTTTGACATGCTCAACGAACCTTGGGTCCTTTTGAAGGGTTGCCCACAATTGGTTACTCACCCTGTCTCAGGGGAGCCGCATCCCTGCCATGGCTATTTAAATTTGTTGGCTTGCAGGTTCTGAACAGGCCGTTAGTCCAATACGGCCTCTCGGCTCGGACCATGGATACCACCAGGGCGTCGTGTCGAGAGTCTACAAGGCGAAGATACCGCTTGCATATTAAGAAGTGGGAAGCCTACTGCAGCCGCTCTCGCATCACGTACGATGACGTGACAACAACCGACGTCCTGGAATTCCTCGCGGGGTTGCACCATGATGAACACTTAAGTTACAGTGCCATCAACAGCGCCAGAAGTGCGCTATCGGTCTACCTCAGTTGGAGGTAGGATCCAACAGGCTAGTGTCCAGACTCATGCGGGGTATATTCAATATGAATCCGCCTATACCACGCTATAATATCACCTGGGATGTCAGGGACGTATTAACCCTGCTCAGGACGTGGTCTCCCATGGAAGGGCTCCAACTGGACCAACTCACCATGAAGCTGGTGATGTTACTAGCGCTGACTTCAGCTCAGAGGGTACAGACACTACACAAACTGCATGTCGACAAAATGACAGCTACCCCTACAGAAGTAGTCTTTTTCGTTGACGAGCTACTAAAGCAGCATACACCTGGGTGCACAGGGCTGCAGCTGAAGTTCCCGGCATACCCCGCAGATGCTAGGCTATGTTTAGTCTCACATATCCGCCACTATGTCAAAGTGACGGCACGCATCAGAGGAATGGAGAGATACCTGCTTGTCACTCACAAGAGACCTCATCATCGAGTGACAGTCCAGACGATATCCATGTGGCTTCCAGTCGTCTTGGGTAAGTCAGGTATCGACACTAATGTGTTCAAGTCTCTTTCCACCAGGGCTGCATCGACGTCAAGGGCGAGGGTCATGGAGGTGCCCATGGACCAAATTCTCGCCACAGCAGGATGGGCTAATGAAGCTGTGTTCCAGCGTTTTTATAACAAGCCTGTTGCTGCTCCTCTACGGTTCGCAGAAGCCGTGCTGAATGCAGGTCACGAACGTGGAGATGTCCCCGCATGAGGGGTTTTGTTTTGTTGTTAATAACTCTGCTCTTGTTTTGCAGTATGAACTATTGAGCAAGTTTGTTCCTCCCATCCATCCCTGGTAGTGGTGTGTCAGCATGGACGTGGTCCAGGGCGTGTAATCACAGAAGCTTTGAAGTCTTCACGAAGTCACTCACGTGACTCCGAAATGAAATAGTAAGATTGAACGAGAACTTACCAGTTCGAAGGTTGATCTTTATTTCATGAGGAGTCGAAGTGAGGGATTTCGTGCCCTCCTCGCCCAACCCTCAATCACCTTCATCTGGTAATCTTAGTCAATTCAATCATACTATGCGAAGTCATTTCTATTGTTGGTTCTGTGATTCCACGCCGCTACTTTGAAGTATGTCGAGCATGCGCGCCGGCGGGCTCTTCACGAAATCCCTCACTTCGACTCCTCATGAAATAAAGATCAACCTTCGAACTGGTAAGTTCTCGTTCAATCTTACTATTCTCACTGAAACCCAACAGTTAGATTTATTGTGAAGAGGGAAGGTGGTCACCTGATGTTAGCTTATTCGATTATGCCCTCTGTTCCCTGGGGCATGTCATGATTAGGCTTGTTTGCAACACCAGCCTCGATTAGTTACTCTGCCATTATTAGCTGGCTCAGGACATCCAAGAACCAAGAAGTGAGCTGCAGCTTCAAGGAAGGAGGAGAGTTGAATGGTTGAGGTAGGGATCATTGCGTGGGGGTGTGAATCAGTGTAATTCATTGCCACGGTCGGATGTGGAGGCCAAATGAATGGATATTTTTAAGACGGAGATCGACAGATTCTTGATTAGTAAGTGTCAGGGGTTATGGGGCGAAGGTAGGAGAATGGGGTTGAGTGGGAAAGATAGATTAGCCAGGATTGAATGGCGGAGTAGACTTGATGGGCCGAATGGTCTAATTCTGTTCCAAATTTATGGGGGAGTGGGGAAAGCACCAGAATAAATCAAATCAGACAGATTGGGATAGAGCTGAATTGCTTCATATCACACCAACTTAATGAGGGTTGATCTTACCTTGTTTACACCAACAACCACTTGCATTTAGAAATCACCATTTATATGGTCGATTATTCCATGGACTTGAGAAAATAACATTTGAGAAAGATGCTATTGGATGAGAGATGTGATCATAACCAAATCCCCTTTGCACAGATTTACCCCATGTTTGAGTTGCATTCTGGGAAGAAGAGCATGCCAACTGGGATAAGACTCAGGCTGGGTTTGAGTAGTTGTCAGGAGCAGTGGCAGACAACAATGGTCTGGGCTGTGGTTAGGAGCAGAGGACTGAGGGAGATCACGTGCCCTGGGACAATGCTGGAGGAGATGCTGGGAGGTGGATGTGGCAAGAAGATGGATGGGAGGTGAATCAGTGTTGAACACCATTAATGATGGAGAGAGCGCAGGATCATGGTTGACATTTGGGAGTGAGCATGTAGCGGCTGGTGGATTGGGGGTTGTCGGTTTGCAGCACTGGACAGTCAGAGGTATTGGAGGACACAATAATGTTGAGGAGTGAGGACAATTAAAGGTAAAATATTGATTTATCTACTTGCCTGTTAGATGAATATTGCATTACGAGGATCTTCATTATCCAGAGTGTGGCCAACACCAGTACTTTCTGGATCATGAGCACCCACAATTTGTGGGGTGGCACAGTGGCACAATGGTAGAGTTGCTGCCTTCCAGTGGCAGAGACCCGGGTTCTATCCTGAGTACGGGTGCTGTCTGTACAGAGCTTGTACGTTCTCCCTGTGACCATGTGGATTTTTCCAGTTTTTTTCCCACACTCCATAGACGTATAAGTTTGTAAGCTAATCGGTTTCTGTGAATTGTAAAGTGTTCCCAGTGTGTAAGTTTGTGCTAGCGTATGGGGTGATTGCTGGTTGGCGCAGACTCAGTGGGCTGAATTGTCCTCAATCCTGTTTCCATGCTGTATGTCTAAAGTCTAAAGTCTAATCCCTCACCACATCCACAAAGGGGCAGATTAAGATCAATGATGTCACCCCACACACCCGAAAAACCTGACCCAAATCCTGAGGTGGATTGTCCCATTCCTAGAGTGGCACAGGCCAACAAACAAACAATTGTTTTAATTGGGTTTCACTCTCGGGAAAGATCAATGGAATAATGCTGAGAGAAACAGCAATGCACAATGAACCCCTTCGGTGAGATGGTTCTTATAGAGAGTCTAAAGGAAGACAGAGAAGCCTGGAGACAGCATGGAACAGAGTTCCAGAGTTTAGAGCCATGGCAGTTGCAATTATCACTGAGCACTGTGGAATGATTATGTTTGGATATAATTGAGCTGCAGGACGGATAGCTCCATGCGAAAACTTTATTAACTTGAATTGGTTACATTCAGACTGAGAAGGAACCTGTCTACCCCTATAAAAATGAGGAAATGCAGATGCTGGTTTATACACAAGGACAACAAGTCTGAAGTAGGGTCTTGCTCCAAAACGTCACTTAACCATTTTGTCTAGAGATGCTGCCTGACCAGCTGAGTTACGCAAACACTTTGTGTCCACCTATCTACACCTGTTGCTTCGGCTAGGAATAATAACAAATACATCAAAAAGGACTTCTGGATGCTGTGGAAAGAAAAAAAAACACATTAATTGTTGTGCATCAGTACATAAAAAAGAACCATTTAAGTGGGGTGATTTGACGAATCCATCACTTCATTAAAGATTGGAAAAATATGCAGCAGTAGCAAACTCTCCACTTTCATCTATTGTTACGTTATGACTCTCAGAGATATCAATGACACTTATTACTGAAGCATTGTCCCAGGTACATTTTACTTCACAGCTATTCAAAATTAGAGCATATTTGCTTTAAAAAGTAAACAAGGATTTTTTTTTCTGAGCTACTCAGAAATCGTGATTGAGACATGGATGTATCGGAGGTGCGAACAGTCTTACAGCACTGGCACGGCACGCTTCAAAGACAAGTGTAATGCAAAGCTCATGGAAGCCCAATAGCCCATGGGTCAAAGGGCATAGGTTTGATGGATTATGGGATTGTAACTGTCCCTGCTTGCTGACAGCTTTTATTGGTTAGTAGGATGAGTCTGTAAACCTTTATATAATTATTGTATTACAGGCATTGTGCTTCTGCATCGCTGGCACTTGCTCAGGGATCACTGTGAAGATAATTTCAAAAATGAATAGTAAGTATTGATCGCTCCCTCGTAGTGCCTTATCAGCAAGTTGAGTCAACTTCTGTAGATTATAACTTCAATGTCATTCACCATGATATGATACGTATTACAGAGTGGCAATTTAAAGCGAGACCTGATTTAATTCTTAATGGATTTTCATGGAACACAGGGCAATAAATCACCATCTGTATAATATTTAGAAATGTACACAGTTTACTAAGAGTTACTGGCAGCATCTAAGAGGTCTCAAAATGACCACAGAGGGCAAGTAGCAGCAGTGAGAACCTCCTGAATGATTGCCCCCTGCTTGGTTCTGACATTAGGTCATCTTGGTGTTCTAATGGTGGTCTCCAGCTGATTTTTCTTTCGTGTAGAGGAGAGCTTAACTTTGAATCCAGCTGCTGGTTACCTGACATACTCAATTTATCCAATTTGCTCCTTCTCTCAGCAGCTTGCCAAGTATGTGTTTTCTTTTCTTTTTGTAGATATATCAAGGTTTTCGGATAAATTCTGAAAGATTTGAAGTAACAAGTTCAATTCTGTTTCCGCGGAAACAATTGTGCATTTTATGGTTGGCAAATGTGTTTAGATGCATACCAGCCAAATCTTTTTTTTTCCTGACTCTTGCTGTGCTGCAGCAATGATTTTAACCCTTCGAGTTAACAGGCTGATTCAAGGTTTCCTTATTATATACAGTAAAAACTCCAGTAAAAACAATCGGATATCTGATTGTTCTGAAATGCTGATAGTACTGCATCTGTATCACTGACTTGTCCTGAATGTGATCCAGGGGTCCACTGTACAAGCAGGGTGTATGGCCAAGACTGGTGTATAAACTGGGGATTGGGTGAGTGGCTGGAGCTGGGGTGGTATAGAACACTCAGGGTCTGGAACATTCACAACAAGTTCACAAGTTATAGGAGTAGAATTAAGCTGTTCGGCCCATTGAGTCTACTCCACCATTTAATCATGGCTGATTTCTGCCTCCTAATCCCATTTTCCTGCCTTCTCCCCATAACCCTTGAAACTCGTTCTAATCAAAAATTTGTCTAGCTCTGTCTTAAAAATATCTACTGATTGGGCCTCCACAGCCCTTTGTGGCAATGAGTTCCACAGATTAACTACCCTCTGACAAAAGAGGTTCCTCCTCACCTCCTTTTTAAAAGAGCACTGTTTAATTCTGAGGCAATGACTTGTTCTGGAATCTCCCACAAGTGGAAACTTCCTTTCCACATCCACTTCATCGATGGCTTTCGCTATTTTGTAAGTTTAAACGAGGTCAGCTAAGTTTCTAACCTCCAGCGCATAGAGGCCCAATGTTGTCAAGCGCTCATCATATGCTAAACACTCATTCCAGGATGTGAATGGACTGTGGCTGCAACTGCAAGTCCTTGCATATTTCCTGCCCTCTTAAACTCTAAAATCCCTCTAAAATGTATTATACTGCGATGCAACATGTAAACAAAACAGTGAAATAAAAGTGGGTAATAATAAGGGTAACATTCAATGGTCCAGAAAATCTACTAGGCCGGGGCAACAACTAAAGATGGTGGATTTTTTAAATTTTATTGTACAAAATATTTTAAAGTATGTCCCATGACTTCTACAGGTGCAGACATGATAACTTGTGTTTCTATCAAATTAAATGGAAAATGTTCCACTGCTTTACCAGATAGGAATTGTTAGTCTCCTGAGGAAGGACAGCCATGAGCTTGAGAAAAGAGGGAGGATTATAAAGCAGGAACGAGAGCTTTAAGGAGGGAATTCCTGATCTTGTACCTCTTCTAACCTCATCTACTCCATCCGGTATTTTCGATGTGGGCTCCTGTAAATTGGCAAGACCAAATTTAGACGCGCCGACCATTTCGCTCATCATTTCTTCCCATTCCCACACTGGCTTGGGCTTCCTCCATTGCCGGAGTGAGGCCACATGCAAATTGGAGGAACAACATCTCACATTTCGCTTGGGTAGCTTGTAAGCTAGCCAAGCAAAATCATTGAATGCTCTAATTTTAAAAAAAAATTCATTTTACACTCCCCTCCCCCCTTCTCCACCCTAGTCGTACTACCAAAGGGTCTCGATACGAAACATCACCTATTCCTTCTGTCCAGAGATGCTGCCTGTCCTGCTCAGTTACTCCAGTATTTTGTGTGTATCCACAGTTACCCAAATTGTTTCTCGAGATAACACCTCGCCAACATTGGGCTTACCAGGCACCGTCTTGCCCGAGGTCATTTGTGACCAGCCTGTCCTGGTCTTTTCTTGCCTCCACCTCTGCAACCCTAAACCCGTCTTCCCACACCCTACTTTCAATCTGAAGAAGGGTCCCACTACAAAATGTCACCCATCCCTTTTTCTCAAAAAATGCTCTCTGACCCGCTGAGTTACTCCAGCATTGTGTCTATCGTTGGTATACACCAGCATTTGTAGTTCCTTGTTTCTAAGGCTGTATTTAATTAGCTAGGACATGATGGGCTCATTTCCAAAAAGCTCTGTCGACCAGCAACATCAAAGATTGTGGGGTTGAAGTAAGGAGGTCAGTCTGGGTCAGATCGCATCTCTAAAAGACACTTGGGGATGGCCCAAATAGGATTATACAACATCCATTGGATCCACAGTTATCATTACTGATACTGGCTGCTTGTGGGTTTAATGAATTTAAAGTCCGCAGCTGCTGTGATGGAATTTGAACTCACATCACTAATTATTAGAGTAGTAGCATAATCACTATGCTCTGATACTTACTTATTAGACGCAGAAGGAGGCCATTTGGCCCATTGGGCCCTTACAAACTCCCAGCAGAGCAATCCGATAATTTCCATTTGTTCTCAACTCTGCAATTTAACTCTCTCACACCTCCCCATTGGTTCTTATTGACTCGTGAACAAATTCTTCATCTTGAAATAACTCGCACTTTATATCTGTTAAATCAGAACTTACTGTTTCTACCAGTCATCATTTTGCTTGTTTTCTTTTATTTATTTTTGACACATTGGTCAACCTGAGCAGCACCTTCAGCAACAGACTGGTTCCACCAAGATGCAGGACAGAACGCCACAGGAGATCCTTCTTCCCTGTGGCTATCAACCTCCTGTCATGGGGTAGACTGAGATTGAATCCCTTCCCCCACCTCCCCAATCTTTGCACATCCCCAATCCTTTCCGCTCGCCACTTTATTTTCATGTTTCATGTATTTTGTATTTTTATGACTGTTGGCAGATCGATTTTCCCACCTGCGATAAATAAAGTTATTTCGTATTGTATCATATCTTATCAGATCGTATAGTCTGAGAGCCTTCTTATTGGTTACACAATACACAGACAAAGAAGCTTGACCTGATCTTCACTGCCTCCTCATAGCCACATTAGCCCATTCAGTCTCACCCTTTCCCTTTGTTGAGTTTGGTTGAACTTAGTTCAACATCTTCCCCTCATCACCTGCTTTGCTACCCAAATGCAAATAGTTTTCTCTCTTTCCCAGTTTTGATGGTTCCCAAACCTGATGCATTAACCGCTGCTCTTTCCACAGGTGCCGCCTGACCTGCTGTGTGTTTCCGTCAGTTTCATTCCCTGTTGATTCTCTTGTACCTTATTTATATGAAGAAGTAATTTAAAGTTATCTCCAGTTTCAAGGACATATTCTTACCATCAACCACCAGGCTCTTGAACTACCCTGCACAACATTAACCACAGCCTTGCTTCAGCGACAAACGACTATGGATTTTGTATTGCTACGGTTGTACAATGGATTCCGGCTTGCACTGGTTTGGTTTACCTAAAATAACGAATAATTTATTGTATATTGATTTGTTGTGTTGTTGCATTTAATGTGGCTGAAATGTGCCTCTTGATTAGTGCAGGTGTCAGAGGTCACGGGGAGAAGGCAGGAGAATGGGGTTAGGAGGGAGAGATAGATCAGCCATGATTGAATGGCAGAGTAGGCTTCATGGGCCGAATGGCCCAATTCTACTCCTATTCCTTATGACATTATGACCTTATAAGTAACAATTTAATTGGTCTGGTCCAGGTACAGATAACTATTAAATGCTCCTGAAACTCTTTAACGACCCGCACAAGTTTGGGATATATGAGGAAAGCAGATCACAGGGGAAACTTCATCCACTCATATGGAGAAAGCGCCAACTCCACACAGAGAACACCCAAGGTCAGGATTGAACCTGTCTACCTCTAACTGTGAGGCAGAAAAATTGACGACTGCATTACCATGGCATGCTTGCTGTGCCTGTTCCAGATGCGTCTGAGTAGTTTGATTTGGCAAGAGATGCTTCATTAAACGGAAACATGACTGAGTTCTTTAAAATAATCAAGGATAAAGACTGGGTAGACTTCTGGTACTGATTCCCCCCATATCAGATGTCAATGAAACTGGAAGGCAGAGATTTAGGCTGAATATGAGATTGAGAGGGGATCGGAGGGGGAAATTTTGATGTAGAGAGTGGTGAGTATCTGGAATGTGCATCTAGAGAGAGAGAATTGCTGACAGCATTTAAGTGTCTGGATGAGGATTGGGATGTACCTTGGCATAGAAGGCTGTGGATCAAATGGGGGAAGTGGGGTTAAATGGATGGGTGCCCACTGGCATGGATTTGGGGGGCTAACTGGCCTGTTTCCATGCTGTATCATTCCATAGCTCATGTACAAACATGCTACGATGATTTTAAATAAAATTATGTATTTTATGGTCAGTTTGTCCCAAGTGGTAGACTTTATTGGCATTGTGGAATTCATTGCCACCGACAGCTGAGGAGGCCATCAATGGATATTTTAAAGGCGGAAATGGATAGTTTCTTGATTAGTAAGGGTGTCAGGGGTTATAGGGAGCAGGAAGGAGAATGGGGTTGAGAGGCAAAGATAGATCATCCATGTTTAAATGGTGGAGTAGACTTAATGGGCTGAATGGCCTAATTCTCCTCCTAACACCTATGAACATGAACTTATTAGTGCCCAATACCGACCTGCACCCACAGTAAGACATTCTGCAATTTGGCCGAGAACAGCAACGGGATCTGGCAATTGCTTGTATTATGTCAGTCTAATTTGTCGCTGAAACTGACTGACATAAGCTCCCGATGTACAATGGAACTACAGAGGTCATTTTCCTTGCCAAGTAGCTAAATGCTGTGGAGGACAATGGGTTTGGGCAACTGGGCTCTTCAACTCCCACCTCCTTACAACACGGCCGACTAGCTGGAGAGCGGCTGGCTGCAATTGTCGGCCCTGACATTATGCTTTAAGGAACAGCACCTCTACAACAACAGATTCCCATCTTTTCACACTCTCTGCCCTGCATTCTCCTGGGGGTCAGCACTGCTGATTAAGGGCAAAATTAAAGACAGGTTCATGCCATGGATTCATATCAATTGGAGAGTAAATTGAACTGCCAAAATTCATTTCAGTTTTGACCCTTAACAGACAACGGAGGAAGGAAACCATCATATGCTTTCTCACTTTAGATTTCAGCATTGCTCTTGAACAGGCAAAGCGAACAGAAGCTCCCAGCGCTTTTGTTAATCAGAACTGGCTTCAGCTAGACAATACGTTCACTGATGCTGCTGAGAAGGACCAAATTGGTTCCTCTTCCACCAGTGTAACAAAATGATGTCCCAACAAAATGGTTGCCGTTAATCCTGCAGCAGGTGAGAGTTTAATTTATGCCTAATTGATTGTTTTATTTACACAAGTACTTTGTGTAAGCAAAAGCAAAAAACATTCGGGGGGCTGAGGGATGATTTGCTTTCCTAGCTGAGAGACGAATTGAAAACAGACAATAAAATGGATTAGCTGCCTCTTGAGCCTGTGACACTTTGGTTAACACGTGGCCTGAGGAAATATCATGCACACATCAGCCTGGTCACTCACTCATGAATGCTCATTACACTAACATGCATACAACTCACAGTATCACTTGTTCTCTAACACATTCATTCTCTGACCATACTCGCTCACTATTGCATTTCCACAACAGATGATGAAAAAAGAGGAAACATTTTGTGGAGGAATCTAAAGGAAAACCCTAACAAATTCATGGTGACTGTCCACCTTTCCACCTCACCTTGACGCAAGTCTGTCTTTGCCATTCTCAGGAACTCATCCTTCTCATAATTTCTGTTAATGTTTAATTTGGAGATACAGCATGGAAACAGGCCCTGAGACCCCGCTGACCAGTGATCACCCATACACTAGTTCTATCCTTCACACCAGTGACAACTTACAGAAGCCAATGAACCTACACATCTGCACATCTTTAGAAAGTGGGAGGAAACTGGAGCACCCGGAGAAAATCCACATGCAAACTCTATACAGACAGCAACCAAAGTCAGGATCGAACCTGGGTCTCTGACGCTGTAAGGTAGTAACTACCTTTGTGCCACTGTGCTGCCCTCATCTAATGTTGCCATAGACAAGTTACTCAGAGTTGGTAACACTGTAAAAAAAAAATGGCTAGCCCAGTTCTATGTTTTGGTAATTAGCACTGATGTGCCTCCCTTTCCTTGAACTCTTCATCTCATGAGTTAAGGGTCAAGAATGTTTAATTATCATATGTGCTGGCAATGGTAAATACAATTCTAGCTGGCTGCAACTTAAGAGCCCCATTAAGGTAATAACACACAAATAAATATATAATGATTAATAATGCACTACATTAATACCAGATAACCATAAAAGCGCAAACCCGCAGTTTGTAGTGCAAGCAAAAACACAGACCATAGAAGATCGTAATTGCTGAGATAGTGCTTGAGAGAACAATTGCTGAGTTGGAGTTTGCATCAAGACAATGTTCCTCAATGTCCAAGCTTTTCCAAATTGCAACATCATCTTTCTCCACTGGTGGCAGCTGTTACGCAGTCAGGATCAACCACCACCACAATCCCTGTACTTGAAGGTTTTGGTTCAAGCTTCGCTCCAGGGATCTGAGCATCTTAACCAAGCTGATGTTGCAATGCAGTAATGATGGAATGTTGCAGAGAGGTTAAGTCATAGCCTAGCTTTAGTTTTAGTTTAGTTTGGTTTAGAAATACAGCACGGACACAGGTCTTTCGGCCAACCGATTCCGTGCCGACCAGCGATCCTCTACATGCTAGGGAGGGGTAGCACTATCCTACACACTCGGGACATTTTGCAATTTTTTTATACCGAAAGGCAATTAACCTACAAACCTGTACGTCTTTGGAGTGTGTGAGGAAACTGGAGCACCCTGGGGAAAACCCCAACGGTCACGGTTAGAATGTACAAACTCCATATAGACAGCACCCGCAGTCAGGATTGAACCTGGGTCTCTGGCGCAGTTATGTAGCAACTCTACCGCTGCATCACCACAACTCTATTCTAAAGGTGCTTTTCACAAAGAAGAACAGGCTGGTGTCCGAACAAAAAATCATTACTCACCATCGTCACTAAAAACAGATTTGTTTAGAAACTGTGGTGGCCCAAGTGACAGGGTGGGAGGCGAGAACATTTGGAAATAGTGGGATCATGGGGTCTGGTGGTTAACTGAGCTGTAGGGAGCTTGGATTGGTTTTTGGTTTACTTTTTATAGATATAGTATGAAAACAGGCCCTTGGGCCAACCAAATCCATGCTAACCATCGATCACCTATTCACGTTAGCTTTATGTCATCCCACTTTCTCATCCGCTCTCAACACACTAGGGGCAAATTTACAGAGAGCAATTAACCTATAACCTGCATGTCTTTGGGATGTGGCAGGAATCCGTAGCACCTGATGGAAATCAACACTGAGATTGAAATCCACATTGAACCCAGGTCTCTAGCGCTGTGAGGCATCAACTCTACCAGCTGAGCCACTGTGCCACCCTGTGGATTGTTTGTGGTAGCGTACAGGTCACCAGCAACATCAAAGGCCATTGGTGAGTTGATGGACAATGGGAGAGCTTTGCAAATTATACACAGATCCCAAAAAGGAATAAATAATAAAACAAATTGTACATTATGGATGGATGCATGCCATTATGCCGAGCTGGATGACATTGGTGCTTACCCTCTTGGTGATACTTCTCCCACCCCTAATCATCTCACTGAGAAACACATGGATTTCCTTTCTGTCCCAGTATCAAACTGCCTTCCCCTTTCTTGCCTCTAGCCTGGTTCCAATTAATTGTGCATTCATGTCATAATATCATTTAATTTATATTGTGACATTAATTAAAGGGCAAAACTGGGGTGGGGCACTGAAGGAGGGGGAAGCAATAGAGACCACATAACAACACTGACCGGTGTCCTTTCATTAGTATTATTGCATTACTTACTGCATAAAATAGATGTGGGAAATTCTGATGGATATCATTTGCCGGAAGGCTAGCAAATCCAAAAATAGATGGGTGATATCTTGTTGATAATCAAGTACATCGGAAAGTTATGGAGCAATAGAGGAATGAACAAACTGGCACTAGTTCTTGTGCACTAAAACTTGGTGTAATCCAATCGCGAGTCATATAAATCTTAAATGCAACCTCATTTCATTCATACCTGGGTAGGTTCTGGCCTGGAATGACGGCTCCAGCACATAGTTGGTTCCTAGAAAATAAGTGGAATTGCCCTGAGGAGGATCTTGTAATCGGCCGACTTGTCTTTCTGCTTTCAGAGATTTTTGTCAGTTTAAACCTCCATCTGTTTTCCCACACAAGTGATGTGTCAGAACAGTCCATTCCTATGATACCACAAAGTGTTACCTACGATGTTCTGTCCCTAGGCTGCTGGATTTGCAGTGTATTTTTGTCTGTCAAAATATCAGTAACTTTACATGTTGCTCACAGGCTCCACTGAAGTGTCAGAGTGACGACCATAATCAACTCCATAAAAGCAGGGTGAATGTGCAATCTGACAAAGTTTGTGAGTCCCTGCTCAAAGGCACAGCCCTGAGAAAATAAGCCACAAAAGGGG
Source organism: Raja brachyura (assembly GCA_963514005.1). The sequence continues at coordinate 81,392,722 of OY740784.1, forward strand.
GCAGTGTAGCTTTAAACATGCTTCTCTTTGCAAAATGGAACAAGATCACACAGTCTTAATATGGGATCAGGTGGCCACCACCACAGTTAGTAATTTGTTTGCAAAATAATCCATTATTTACTATGATTCTCGCATTTACTTCCTGTTTTCTTCCAACAATTCTTATTATTTGTCCTTCAGTTTTTGTTTGCTGTGCAGTATAACCCATGGAACTTGCAGAAATGAATGACCTGAAATCTGGGATGGCAATAACAGTGAAGCTATCAGTGCTCACTGTTATAATGGAGGAAACCTCTCTGCAATTTCCGGGGTTTTCTCTCGCAAAGACACTCCTGGAAACTTGATTCATTGTTCCTCTCCATGATGTCTGTTTCCAGTAGCCTCATTAGGGCAATAAATACAGATTCAGTGATTTGACATGCGATTCAATATTATATCACAGTGTACCAAGCACTGAAAAATGTTGTGCCTTTGAAAGAGGTGTGACTAATTTTTTAAACATCAAATCTCTCAGATGCTGATTTTATTTTTCCACTCAGGAAAACAAAAATCAAATTTATTTAGATGACGATAAAAGCATGGATATTTTTAATTTTGTGTGTCCTCAGTTTCAGCATTAATAAAATGTAACTGTAACTGTTCCATCCTTACAGTGATCTATGAAGACATCAAAATATGTTTTGCTTCCTACTTAGCTCACTGACAAAATTCTTCAACCTTCCAGAGTGACCAGCCAACTTGATGACATCATGGTTGCTGGACGTTACAAAATGGAGATCCATGACACAGATAGAATGTCTTCTTCGAGGTAAATAGCAAGTGCCATTCCTTTTACTATTTAAACAGTAAATTTATGTTCTTGAGAGTCGTGAGGAAGAGCTCTGTTGTCAGAGATGCTGCTTCTAAATGAGATGTTAAATTGAGACCAAGCTTGCTATGTAACATACTTTAACAAACTATTTCCAATAAGAGCAGATGGGGAATTATCCCCGGTGCCCTGTTCCTCATTTCCATCCTCTGCGAATGACACTGAGGCAGATTATCTGGTTATCATCATTCTGCACCTTTATGCCATCTTGCTATGGGATATTCCCACATAAGAATCAGAACTTCATGAACTATTTGAATAACTGCGATGCACCTTGAGGCACCTTACGGGAAAGCAGGCTGCTACATAAATACGACTCTTTTGGTATCTGACAGTGGAATTTCACCCCTTTCACATTGGTATATTAGATGCATGAGAGTGTATATCAGGGTGAAGTAAACAGGCATGGAAACTGAGTAGGCACTTCATTAGAGTCACTACAAATCCTTCATTAAATGACAGAATATTGCCCTCTGCAGTCTATCAATTCAACCTACCTTTCCTCCTCCTCCCGGTACCATTCCCACCCCCCATTCTCTTCAGATGCCAACACAGACTTACCGGTAATGTGCGGCTTATGCATGAAGAATGGTTCTAATGCTTTAATGCTTTCGCTGACTGTAGTGTATCAGCAATGGTGTGTTTAGCATTGCACATCTGAGTTTAAAACGCCAATAAACCTGAAGCCGTGAAGCTCCTTTTGATGCATTTGCACAATCAAACAGCAAAACAAAAACAGAAAGAAATGCATTGCTTGAAGAATTCGGTGTTGATGATAAATGCTGGCCAAAGTGCATTACTAGTTTTAAATCTGCATCTGAGTGTACTTCCATCAAAACTAATGGAGAAGAGCTTATGGACAGAGCCTGGAGCAGTCTATGTTCTTTAATTTCCATTTACATACCAGAAAAATCATTAATTTCTAATTCTCTCAGCCCACCGTGTTTTATCAATGTCTGAACGGGGCAGGGAAATGATTCACTTTGAAGCCAGCTTTCTCTCTCTGGGTTCAATGTTTACTCCATACCTTTTGACCCTGCTACCAATAACATCATCAGCAGCTGAGACAGTTCACAGCTCCTTATTTAGATATGATTTATGATGCCACATTAACCCTTCGCTGACCTAGAACTATCTTTTATTAAAATGGTTTGACACACCAAAGGAAAATCAAAAAAAAGCCTTTCCTTTTATCGTAGCTGCCGTTGTCTACATCATGAGCTTCGCAAGCATAACATGGTAATCACACTGCCCTTTCCTTTCAACTATCGACGCATTATTGAAAAATAAAAAAGGCAAAATGCTTCATCAGTTCTGACCTGTAAATAGATCGTCTCTTGAATTTCCCAGAGAAGAATGGTGAGACATGGTAATCTATCTACATACAGTATCTGTTCCTCTATTTCCTGTTGATTGTTGGATGTTCTATCGTGCACCCTCAACAAAGTGATGGCACTCTTTATGTTCCTAATCTCCACCCATACACCTAAGTTGAGGGGCTTTCTAGGACCGTTCCTCATTGAATTTATGAAGTGCCGTGGCGAGCACTTTAATTTTTTAGGCATGGATGGCTATGGGCCAAGTGCTGGAAATTTGATTAATTCAGATCAGAACCCATTAGTCAGGGTGGACTTATTGGGATGAATAGCCTGTTCCCATGCTGTGTCACTCTATTACTATGAATTGGGAAAGTGAGATGGCATTTCGAACCTTTGAGTGGTTTTAAAACAATGTAGGGTTTATCTGATTCCTCAAGAACATTGCCTCATTTCTGCCTAAGACTTCCTTTCAAAACAAAACAGTGCCACAGGATTACCAAAAGATTTACAACGTTTTAACTGTTGACATTGCTGTTGCACGTTCATTCATTCATCATCGTTGAAAACATTAGCGACGCAGTGGTGCTGGTTTCCAACGGGAACGGTGACGGATGCACCACACATCTCTGTCCTCCAGTTCCAGCGGACTTCCGCCACTGCAAGTATAGGATTTTGGTATGTGTGCTTTATCATCATTCCTTACAATGCTATGTACGACAGTGATCGCAACCTCTACTGAAGTGTGGATGGCCGTTGGCTCGCTAGAAGCTCATCCACCCTTTGACAGGTCTTGTTTTTGGTCCTGCTGGGGGTCCACAGCCCCCTCCTCACCTGGTAAACCAAGTGGGGGAGACAGTTTAGTCGCCGACTATCTGACCATGGAGGAGGTAGCACGGGATTACATGGTACCCGTGGCAGGGGGAACCTGACCTGTTGCACACCTCTGGTTTAAATACCTTGGCATTTGGTTTTATACTAAATATTAACCAAGCAAAGCAAACAATTAAATTATATGCACAAATGTTTCAGCAGTAAATCCCTTGTTTGGCTGTTTTTTAGCTCTTTCTTGCAAATTATTTATTCATTCAAGGAAATTAGACATCTCTGGCAATACCTCCATTTGTGCCCATCCCTCTGGAAGCAGTGAAAGATTGGTCTGAAGCCATATGCGGCTCTGACCAGCAGATTTCTTTCCTGGAGGACATTAGTGAGGCAAATGGACGTGCTTTTATTGTTAACATCACTGAAATGAACTTTCCTTTAAGTCCCTGATTTTCTTTAGTTCATTGAAATTATATTCCTCCAGTTCCCATTGTGGGGTTTAAATTCAAATCTCTGGAACAATAGTCTAGTACCTGGACTGTAAGGGCCTGTCCCACCAGCATGCAACTCGATGCGATTAGCGCGACCTAACGTGGTCGCTTGAGCCGTCCGGCGTCGCGGGGCCGGTCCCACTTCGATCGCCGGAGCCGTGCGGAATTGTGCGGAGTTCGTCCCGAGTTCGTCCCGACGCCGCGCGGGGCTCCGAAAAACCGACAATGTCTAAAAATCCCGCGCGGCAACGGCTTGTCGGCTCGCAGTCGCCGCGACATTTACACACCGCCCGGACATCGTGCCTCCGTTAAACAATTGGTAAGTGCCTCCGTGACCCTCTATGTGTGTGGCTCCGTGGCCCTGTATGTGTGTGTGTCTCGGTGCCCCTCTCTGTGTGCCCCTCTAAGTCCTGGCGAACTTACCTTGGACTTGCTTCAAGTTCGCCTCGCTTTGCGCCGCGTTGCGCCACTCACCCAACCTCCGCGCGGCCCCTGCTGCCGGTTTAGTTGCGCTTGCCGCATGCAGGCGCATGCTGGTGGGACCGGCACTTACAGGGGATCACCCGACCTCCGCGCGGCCCCCGCTGCCGGTTTGATCGCGTTCATCGCATATAGTTGCGTGCTGGTGGGACAGGCCCTTAAGTCCAGTGACTTAACCAATATGCCACTATCCCTTAAATACTTACATGTAGCTGGTAGTTAGGGGAATGACTCATTGGATTTATTAATAAGGCAAGGTTTGAATAGAGACCTCATTGAATTATGATCTTGTTTGGTAAAGTGAGCAAGAGTTCAAGATGCGGATATTGGAGAAATTCAAATAGCAGACATTTGAGTGGGCAAGTCTTACTTAAATATGGAGGGAAGAAAGAAAGCTAATAGACTGTTTCGAATAAATTTGTAGTGGACACTTTAATATTGTCACAATAAATATATGGGATGCAATTGCATCTGCTTCTTGAGAGAGAGAGACGAGATACAAAGCAGAATTAAGTGGTGGGGGTGTCATGTTCGAATCTTTCTAAAGATATTTCATATATTGTATTTGATGGCCATTACTTATGAAGGTGACAGAAAATTAATGAATCCATTACAGGCAGAACAGAGATCCTCTTAGAAACAAGGAAAGATAGAAAATAGGTGCAGGAGGAGGCCATTTGGCCCTTCAAGCAAGGACCACCATTCATTGTCATCATGACTGATCATCCACAACCAGTAACCCCGTACGTGCCTTCTCCCCATATCCTTTGATTCTGCTAACCCTTAGAGCTCTATCTAACTCTCTTTTAAATTCATCCAGTGATTTGGCCTCTACTGCCTTCTGTGGCAGAGAAGTCCACAAATTCACAACTTCCTGGGTGAAAAAGTTTTTTTCTAATCTCAGTTTTAAATGGCCTCCCCTTTATTCTTAAAGCCCTGTCCTACCGCACGAGTTCATTCAAAGAATTCTCTCGAGTTTGCCCTGATTCGAACTCGGAGATTTACGGTAATGGCCGCTCGTCGGTACTCAGGGCTCTCGTGGACATTTTTCAACATGTTGAAAAATCTTCACGAGTCTTCCCGGGCTTACCGCGTTTCCCGAATACCTGCCGTTAGCGTTACGAGCCGCTAAGAGACGTCCCCGAGCTCTGACGTACCCGCTATGTTCATTCTACGTCCTTACCACGAGTTTGATTTTTTTTTAAACTCGGGAGAGCACTTGAATGAACTCGTACAGTGGGACAGGGCCATTAAGCTATGGCCCCTGGTTCTAGACTCCCCCAACATTGGGAACATTTTTCCTGCATCTAGCTTGTCCAGTCCTTTTATAATTTTATATGTTTCTATAAGATTTCCTCTCATCCTTCTAAATTAAAGTGACTACAAGCCCAGTCTTTCCAATCTTTCCTCATATGACTGTCCTGCCATACCGGGGATTAACCTCGTGAACCTTCGCTGCACTGCCTGAATAGCAAAGATATCCTTCCTCTTCTCCATCCTTTTTATTCAAATATTGCTGGTTAGATGTTATCTGTGTCTCTTTGTATTATGTGTATAATTTAAAGTCATGGCTTGGAAGTGGTATTCATTGGAAGGCCTCTCATTTATTGGTGATGCTAACTCTCATTGTGTGTACAATTAATATTTAATGGCAGGACACTAATTTCTTGGTGTTGCTCACTCTCACTCCAGCGTCATTATAAATCCACTCAACAACTTAAAGATTGCAATGAAAGTGTTTGAAGTTTATCAATATCATTCAATAGTTCATTACTGGGAAATGTTGTGGTTAAAGTACATGACTAGATAATAAATAAGTTTATTATGAACATAAATAATTCGTAGCAGAAATCAAGATATCCCCCCTCATCATATTATTTGATGCAAAGACAGATTTGGTCATTAATGGTAATAGCAAATAAATCTGCCTATTATTAGATAATGTAATATGTTGCCTGATAAATTAATAAAGATATTAAATTGGTTAAAGTACAGAGTACATGAATTATTAGTACAGAGAAATATCACAAAAAATTAATAGTTCCAATGATCATTTTTTGTCTCTAAGGGCTATTCTTAAAATAAATTAGACTGGTTTGACAAAAATTGTTTCTGGAATTTATATGGTATAAGAAAATTGCATTTGTATAGTGCCTGTAAAATTCTAAGAATGCCCAAAAATGCTTTTGGTCAATAAAGTATTTTGGAGATGGAGCTACCCTTGTAAATGCAGCAGCTATTTTAGTACAGCAAGATCCCACAAAAATTAATGCGCCAATGACTGGAATATTTCTTCCCACGTTGTTGAAAGGTAAACACTGATGCAGACCGCAGGGAGAATCACTCTTCTCTTTCAATTGATCCCAAGGGTTCTCTCACATTTACATGATAGGGTCAGAAAGGGCTTCAGTTTGATGGCTCTCACAAGGTAGCACTCCATCAATCTTGTGGTCAAGCATGATTTACTACCATTCCAGCTCCGAAATTCTTCTTCAACCAACTTCTCCCATGCCTTCTACCTTGCTCTGCATAACCACATTAACTTTGTTTTAACGTCTAATCTTCATTAACTTGCAACATCCTAACTGTCCCTAAAGCTAAGATTCTGAGACCATTGACTTTCCATCAGCAAGGCTGGCTAATCAGACCTCTAGTTTCTTCCCTTAACTCAATCGATCTTCTGCTGGAAAGAAGTTCAGAAGGATCTAGGTATTCTAGTGCATGAATCACAAAATGTTAGCATGTTGGTCGAAGTATTAAGGCAAATGGCATGTTGGCCTTTACTGAGAAAAGGATGGAATTTAAGAATGGACAGGTTTTGTTACAGTTGAGCAGGGTGTTGGTGAAGCTACACCTGGAATAGTATGCACAAATTTTGTGCCTTTATCTCAAAAGAATGCAGTAGCATTGGAGGGAGGCTATTCAAAGGTGATTCACTGGGCTAATTCCCAGGGTGAAAGGGTTGTTCTATCAAGAGGGGTTATTGAGATTGAGTCTCCATTCCTTGAAGTTTAGAATAATGAGGAGTAATCTTATTCAAACACAAAATATCCTTTCGTGGGCTTGACAGTGCAGATGTTTTCTCGAGTGGGAGAGTCATGAACAAGGGAACACATCTGCAAAATAAGAGGCTAGTCATTTAAAACTGAGGTGTATTGAATTTTATTCTCTCAAACCATAGTGTATCTTTGATTCTCTACCTTTGAAGGTGGTGTAAGCAGGATCATAAGATATATTTAAGATGTAATAGATAAATACATGAGAGATTGAGAAACTGAGGATTATGGGGAACTGGCACAGCAGAGGTGAGGCCAGTATAAGTCAATCAGGATAATATTAAATGGTGTGACAGGGCAGGTTATGAGACCTAACCTCTCAACACCTTGTTTCAAAAGTCCACTCCTATAAAAATGTGAATATGATTCAATTGCATTTTCAACCCTTGGAGCAGCCTTTACATTATTAGGTGAGAAGACAGTGTGCTAAATCACAACAAATGTTAACAGATTGTGCACTTTTGGTACACACACCAGAAACAATAATTGCCAACATCATAATTTCCCGAAATCTGGGGCTGTTCCACTCCAGTCATACTTTTTTCTGTGAAAGTTGCTGAAACCACATTTTAGTGGTTGTTTCTTTGGTTTTATGAGCAGATTGTGCAAGCAGAGGTCAATGACTGGTTAATTTTGAATTAATGAAATTGACCAGAAATTGACAAGCAGATTCTTTGAAAAGTGATACTGCAGCTTTAAGTATACAGTGTGGTGGTATCATTTCCTTTTGTATGCTCCACGCACACTTAGCCTAATTGTAGGTTTCTGTGACATTCTACATGTGATACAGACAACACAATAAAGGAGGAAATGATTTGGAAGATGCAGAACAGTCTTACTCAGTGCCCAAAAACCTGAGGAATTGTGCAATATTTTTTACATTTAAATTTTTTCCTTAGTTTCTCTTTTCCCCCAATTCTAGCAGTCCTGAAAAAAACCTAATTTCCTGTCAAACAAAGCACCTGTGTATAATTCTGTACCTCTCAAAAGCCAAGAACTTGCCTTACACTCAAGCTCAGGATACAGTACAATGATTCACTTTTACAAGCTGTTTTTTAAGTTTGATAGTTTGTTGAAAGAAAATGTGCAAAGCTCCTTCCCCAGGACGTGACAGGACCGAGGACAAAATATTGCATATGCAGTGATTATTCAAATTGGAGCATTAACAAAAACTGGTATTGTTTTTATTCTTTCAAGGGATGTGGGCTTCGCAGGCTGAGCCAGCATTTAATTGCCCATCCCTAATTTCTCTTGAGAAGGTAGTGGTAAACCCCTGGAGCCTTGAGATGTGGGTATATCCAGCTGGAGGAATGGCGATTCATTTCCAAGTCAGGGTGGTATATAGCTTGGAATGCAACTTCCAAGAGGCAGTATTCCCAAGCTCTTGCTGCCTTTGTTCTTCAAGTTGGTAGAGATCGATGGGAAGTAAGGTGCTGTCTAAGGAGTCATGGTGAGTTGGTGCAGTGCACCCTATGGATTGTACAAACTGCTGTTAATGCGCCCTAGTGGTGGAGCGATGGAACTTGTTGTTTAGGTTCATATCTCACTTGCTTCTCACAGTCAGGTGAGATGTGATAGCACTTTAGCTTCAGTGTTTTCTCAGCGGGCGTTCCGTGAGAGTCCTTGCTCAGCTTGGGTGCTTCTGCGGACTTCCTTCTCGCTTTAATGGTTTACTTCCCCAGCACACAGTGCTCCATCTACTGCGATAATTGAGAACTGGCTAGATATTCCCAATGGTATTAAACAATAATTGTATGGAATCTCAAACCTGCTAACTGGGCCACAAAGAATCAGTTTCCCAACAACTATACAACCGTATGTAATATCCAAACTTGTGTACAGGAAGCATATGCACACATCTGAATTCCATTGCCTGTTGTCGTACATGAACAATATCCTGTTCCTTGGCCCTTTGTTCGCCTATTGTTCCTCTGTCTGAAGATCCCTCTATCATTCAGTTCCACCTAATTCCAGCAACCCCTCTCTGATCAGTGACAATCCCAGCAGGATTCACCCTTCCATCTCCATATTCCTGCCTGTTTACTGCTCTGCCATTATCAGTGGAGACTCTGGCCATACATTTTCCTTCTTGGGACATTTTCCTTGACTTCATTACTATCAATTTAACATCTTTGAATATTCAAATTGGCCTTATTCAACTCCACTACATGCAATCCAAATTTGAGGCAGTTTGCAAAATTAAAAGTGTCTTATAGGTTCCCTTTCTTAAATATTATTGTAACAAGCAGCTACTCTCCCTTCTTCACTATCTCTTATTTTTCTTATCTACTCTCCCTCCTTCTGCAGGTCTTCCCTGTTCTCCTCCTCTGTCCCTCATATGCTCTTTCTCTCCCATACTCTACATCACCTTTTTTGTTATGCCTTTCGGTTTTCTCTCACCCACACTCTGCTAATTTCCACAACCTTTTTTCTACCCTTCTCCTTCTGTCCCTCCTTTTCTAACTCCCCTCTGCTTTATTTCTTTTTCCATGTCCCTCTGTTTCCTCTCTCACACACTGGTTTATCTTTTTTCACACAGCCATACTAATCAACTGGTCTAATTACATAAATACTCATGTTCCCTGATCAAAATAGAGGCTGAGTACAGAGGCTCAAGTAAAAGTAGAAATAACAATGGATACTTAAAAGCATAAAAGGCCTGTCCCACTTCACGCAACCTTCGCGGCTCAACGCGACCACGAGGTCGTGTAATTTGCGTGCCAAGGACACGTAAGTGGGACAGGCCCTTAAGGCAGGTCAATTGTTACCCAGGGAGGCCCTATACAAGTTTGAAACAGGCCATTTGTCCCATCTCACCCCTGTTCTAGACAAACCTCCTCTCACTATTCATCCAATATTGCTTCCTCCTTAGTGTGTTTCCTAGCTTCTCTTTTTCCAAATTCAGTTAATCTCAACCACATCTTGACACAGCAAGTTCTGATATTCCATTGTAAAATTATTTCCCACATGATCCAGGCATAATCCGTAGACGTGCATCCAGTATTTTCTCACTCAGATGCACATCTCAGGATTTCTTCACAGTTTCCAGTGAAACTAAACGCTAAACTAGTGACCACCTCCACACCTCCACAAATTAGTTTAGTTGTTTAGTTTAGTTGAGTTGAGTTTAGTTTAGTTTATTCTAACACGCATCACCGGTTCCTCAATCCCCTCCATTGAGTCTGTCCATAGCAAGCGATGTCTGCAAAGGGCGCGCAGCATCGTCAAGGACTGGTCTCACCCCAGCCACAGACTGTTTACCCTCCTCCCATCCGGGAGGCGCTACAGGTCCCTCCATTGCCGGACCAGCAGGTTCAGGAACAGCTTCTTCCCTGCGGCTGTTACAATACTTAACTCTGCACCTCTGTGATTGCCAGTCACCCCTCCAGACACTCCTTCCCCCAGTATAATTGCACTACTGATACTGCATTTTGTTGTCTCTGTACTGTACACTGCACAATGACAATTAAAGATTGAATTGAATTGAATTATTGTCACAATTATTGTTACCAAATTACAGTGAAAAGCTTTTTTATTTTGTGCTATATAGTCAGCGGAAAGACTATACATGATTACAAAGAAGCCGTCCACAGACTACAGATAATCTGAGCTTCCAGTGCAACACACAAACTGTGTTTATCAGTCACTATTAAAAAAAATGAGGACCAAAACCCACGGCAGATGGGGCAATGAGAGGTATATTGGAGGGTGATTGTTACTTTGCATGTCACCTCTGCCAAGTTCATTTTCCATTGCTGGGTATATGTACAGAAACATTGCTGTGTGTTTCCTCGCTGATCATTGCATCTGTTTGAAGGATGTTTTAATGTCTGCCAGGCAGGTCAGCCCATTACTTGCGGCAGTATAGAGTTTGGGACTCAGGGGAAGGCCACGCATGCATCAGAGATTGTTGCTCCCCTCTCCATGTCTTTACAACAGGCTTTCCTGTACCTCATCAGTAGTTCTTTAAGGACTCACCACCACAGGAAACTGTCCAGGTACCATTTAGGCAGTGATTCTGGATGAAAGGCATCTTGGAGATTTTTTTTTTACTCATGCCTTTACCCAATTTTGCAAGTCACCCAAGTAGACATTGGGGTTAAACAAAGTGAACATTTAGGCTGAAATACAGTCTCCAAGCAACTGTCCCTCCACCCCAACCAGCTCGATCATTTGCACTTCCACCCTGCCCCTGCTTTGCCTTCCTCCAGGAGAGGGCCACAGCTCATTTGATCTCGATCCAAGAAAGTCAAAAGCATGTCAACCCATACATTATAGAGCCACAGAGTCATACAGCGTGGAAACAGGCCTTTGGCCTCACTTGCCTACACCGATCAACATGTCCCATCTACAATAGCCCCCACCTGCCTACGTTTGGCCCATATCCCTCTAAACCTATCCTATCCATGTACCTGTTTAAATGTTTCTTAAATGTTGCAATATTAACTGCCTCAACTACATCTTCCGGCAGCTTGTTCCATACACCCACCACCTTTTGCGTAAAAATGTTCACCCTCAGGTTGCTATTAAATCTTTGCTTCCTCACCTTAAACCTATGTCCTCTGGTTCTCGATTCTCCTACTCTGGGCAAGAAACTACATTTGTTCACCCAATCTATTTCTCTCAAGATTTTGTACACCTCTACAAGATCACCTCTCATCCTGTGCTCCAAGGAATAAAGTTCTAGTCAGCTCAACCTCACGCTATAGCTCAGGCCCTCGAGTTCTGGTAACATTTTCCTAAATCTTCTCTGCACCCTTTTTAGCTTGACAATATCTGCCCTATAACATGGTGCCCAAAACTGAACGCAATACTCTAATTGTGGCCTCACCAACATCTTATATAACTGCAACATGACCTTCTATAGTCATATATATACTAATGCTTCTATCCATGTACTATGTGAGTTTACCCAATCTATTTCTCTCAAGATTTTGTACATCTCTGTGACATCACCACTCTAGAAGAGTTCAAGGAAAGAGTGTTCACATTGCGGCCGTGTTTCCACCAATCTTTCTACCACCATGCACAAGAAGCACAAGAAGCGACAAGACAGACACCATTGTATGCAGATGCAGATACGAGAAGTGTGTTCAGCTCTGGCTCAACAACTTCTAATCTTGTGTGTGGACTCGATTAGAAGAAGACCCCTCTTCTATACTCAATACTCTGACTGATGAAACCCAACGTGCCAAAAGCCTTTTTGACCACAATGTCCACCTGTGACGCCACTTTCAAGGAACATTCCTAGAATCTCTAGCGCACCTAAATAAGTAATCACTGCTGCAGTGTCCACTTCTGCAGTTCCCATCATAAATAAAGGTTTAATGCAATGCACAAATGAAAAATCAAAAATGAGGAACAACTCCACAACATTTGGAAATAATTTGGAGGACAATATAATATTTTATAAGTAGCCTTTTCCAGGTTTGTTTTCTATTGCTCGATTTATGTGCAGAAATATTCACTGTGCGTTTCCTCGGTGATCATGCTCGTGCGCAGGATGTGATAATATCTGCCAGGCAGATCAGTCCATTCCTGGCAGCAATGTAGAGTTTAGGACTCAGGATGGGGCCGCGCACATACATCGGAGACTGATGTACCCCTCCCCCTGCCCCCACATCAGCCTTTCCTGTAGCTGGTCATAAGTCTTTAAAGTCTGACTACAGTCCCATATTCCAGTGCTGTGGTGATGGGCAGCTTAGAAACCATGCCATTCCCATCAGGAACTGCCCAGGTATCATTTAGACATGTGTCTCTATGCAAAAAGCACCCTGGCAAATTTTTCTTTAACCATTCCTTTAACAAATTTTGCCAGTCACTCATATGAACATAGTGTACATTTAACCTGCTAAATTAGGCTGAATTCCCGTTTCCAGGCAACCAGCCGTTCCTCCACCCAAACTATCGAAACATTTTGTTGATCACAACCAGCTCGATCCATTAGCACCCCCCACCCTGCCCCCACCTTTGCCTTTATCCAGGAGAGGGCTGCAGCTCATTCAATCTCGATCCAGGGAATTCAAAAGCATGTCAACCCGCCCTAAATTACATATTGATCAGCTTTAATTGCTTGCCACCCATCAGCATTAGCTTTGAAAATTCATAGAAAAAGAATAATGTGCTCTTTGGGAAAGATTATGTCTGGGGCATCGCAAATGAATTCTATGCTTAACCCATCTCCGATGCAGATTGCTTCGAACATTATCACGGCCACAGTAATATCTTCTTTGCTAATTGTTTGCAGCAAATTAAAATAGTTTATTCTTTTGTCCATTGCAGAAATGCCCTTTTTATTTTGCACCATTCACATTCCCTTGATGTTTTCCAGTGGAAGAGCTTTATATGTAAAAGATTTTTGGTTATTGGCCCGAGACCTTCTGCTGGTTCAGTTGGTGCATTTACTCCCTGAACAACACAGATGAGACTAAGTTCGATCGGCCGTGATCTAATTAAATGATGGCACGTGCTCAGTGACCTGATCCAATAATCCCCAGAACTCTCCCAAGTTAGGTAACATTTGGGCAATCCATTCCTTCTGGGCCCCTGGTATAGGGAAAATCATGTGAGCATTTCAATACCAAATAACTCTCCTACAACTTGGATTGTGTTAAGTCCCTGTCTTTACTAACTGAGAATTATTTTAGTTTGTTTGGAAAAAATTTGCATCTTTTTCAGATTATCACAAAACAGTTTATAATATATAGAGTACTCCTGAAAGGTGGTCACAGTGGTGACACTGGAAAAGTGGAGGCCAGTCTGTGCACAGAAAGCTCCCAGGTTCAGTAGTAATCAATCCATTTAGTGAGTGTAGATTGCAGGAGAAACAGTGTCTGGGATACTCTCCTTCCTGAAAAAAGGTATTGTGAATGTTTTACAGCCATGTGGGAGATAAGACGGTGCCCCAATTTAACATCACAGCTGAAAGATGTGAATAGGCACCCGACTGTGAACTGCAGCCTCAGCATGCTGATGAAAAATGTAGTACCAGGTAGACAGCAATGCCAGTTGTTTACAAACAAATATAAACATTATATATCATGTTAATTAAAACAAATAATTTAACAACATGTATACATAAATATACATGTATATACATGATATTAAAAAATATGTGTATATAAATAAATAAAAATAATTAAACATTAAATATAAATATAATGCATTGATCTGGTGCCTCATTCTTTCCTTAATATAATCCACGGTTTCACAGCCAAGAAATAGCTTTTGATATTGTTGTTACATGGACGTGATTATTAAGCACACTAGAAGTGACTACAAGAGCAACTCAAAGATTGGATATCCAATCAACATATTTCCTCACAGCCTAAAGTCTTTCCAACATTTACAAGGCATAAGTTAGAAATATGATGGAATCGTCTTCATGTGCCTGGGTGCAAGCCCAATAATACTCAACACCATGCAGGACAAAGCAGTTCATCTACCACCCTTAACATTCATTCCCTCCACCGTGAGCACACACTGGCTGCAGTTTGCTGCATCGACACAGCACACTATAGTTACTCACTCTCAGCACCTCCCAAACCTATGACTTCCACCACTAACATTGACAAATGCGGCATGCACATGGAACCCCTGTCTCTACCTTACCTTCCATTGCTGCGTCTAAATCCCGAATATCCCAGCCCAACAACACTGTAGGTGTACCTTCACCAGAAGGAATGTAGTGGTTCAATAATGCATCTCAAGTACAATTGGAAATGAACAATAAATACCAGCCTTGTTAGACACACATAGATCAGAAATAGAATAGATAAAGACATAGGAAATAATTAAAATAGTATTTTTAATTTTTTTTGCATATCGCCTGAAACAAGAAAAAATTGGTTACATTTGCTGAACAATACTTTGAATGTTAAAATAACAGCGGTTACTTTGTAACGTAGTCAACATTCTCAATATTGTCAACATTCCCTATTTCCCTGAACTGAACTCTTCTTCATTCAAAGAAGAATCTCCCAGTGGGTCTCAGAGTTGAGCCATGAAATGCTGAATGGCTGCAGGACCTCCATTGGGAAAATAGAGTGATGTGGGTGGGTCAGATCAAATCACACCCCAACAATTCCTCAGGCCATCTTTGACAGGCAGCAAAAGCTCCACCTCCTGAAACATTTAAAACTATTAAAAATGAAATAAATATTTTTTTTCAAGAATTAAAAAAAGGTTATATGTAAATTGGAAATCAATGAAAAAAAAAATATTTTAAATAATTAAAAGCATTAATCAAAACATGAATAATTGAAAGAAATTTAACACATCTTCCCTTCCCTGCAGCACCTCTCTGTAATAAATGAGCCTGCAGGTTCTGCACCAGTACTGAGGATCCCAGAGCAGGTTCCACAGGCTTGGGAATCTCCTGTATCAGTCCAGCAGTTTAGTGCAGTCAGGAAGTTTAGGCTTCTGCATTAGTGTGTGGGACACAAAACCTTAAGCCATGAACTGCTGGAAATTACGTGTAGAACTGTTGGGAAGCTTAACAAGATCCAGGCCAGTATACTTTGAAAATCAGTTTCATTAAAACCAAACCAATATTCTCTTCATGAACTCCAACTCTATTCATTTTATTTCCATCCTTTTGTTCCAAATTAGTAGTCCTATTCTGTAGGCCATAGCTTCACGTCTGCCAAGTGGGCCGTGAATTTTGTTGAAGTAAATGCTAAAGCTATTCAGTCTGGTAGGTCAAAGTTTTCAGTGCTTATGTGATCGCTCTGTTATGTCTGTATCTGAGAGGCAACAAGTAATGAGCATAGGTTGGAGAGATTATGGAAGAGGGTTGTGATGGGGAGAAGTAGTGACTCAGAGCCTTAACAGGATGTTGACCAACAACAGTGGAATAGTGAGGTTAGATCAGAATGTTATTCAAATTCGGGGTATCATTGTTACTCTCAAGACTGCCATCTCCTACCCATTCCTTAGTATTGTGAATGAGTAGTAATGATGCTACAGTCTACCTGGTTAAGCTGCACCCAGAGTGTTGCTATAATCCTTGGATCCATTGATGATGAAGGAGCTGCAATGAAGTTCTGTGTTAGGGTGGTGTGTCATTTGGAGGGAATAATAAGAAGGTGGTGATGATACCTGGTCACTGTTGCCTTTGACCTCCTGGGTGGTAGAGCCCACAGGTTTAGGAGGTAGTGCTAATGAATCTTGAATACCTATTGCCAGAGGTAAAAAGCCCATGTTTAGGAGTAGGTTTGTGATCAACAGGTCAATACAAAACTGAAACAATAAGGAATTCAAAAGAGAAATTGGTATTTGCAGGCTCCATTGACCTGCTATCCATGTATTCCCACAGCATTTCTAAAATGCAATCAGTGAGTTCGGTATTCCGACAGCGCATGCCCAGGTCATTGGTCACAAACGAAAAGCAATCTTGGCAACTGTGGTGCTACAATGTGTGCAGGCTTGCGTTTCGTCCGTGGTCATGGTCGGACCTGGCTCTCCGTCGCTACATGTGCTGTTGAGCTGCTGCTGGGCCATCCCCGTCCCCTACCCGGTGTCCCATCCCTGTCAGGAAGTGTCCAGGGTGGCCTTGAGCTGGCTGGGCAGCCCCGGATGTGCTGCAGTGCTGCAGTGCTGCAGCCACTGGCTCCAGCTCGGCTCTGCCTGTCCCGCCGGGTTGGCTGGCTGGAGTTGGTGCTTCTTCTCCGCTTGGGTTTCCTCTGGGTTCTCCAGATTCCTTCCACATTCCAATGGTGCGCATGCTTGTAGGTTAAGTGGCTTCTGTGGATTGTCCCTAGGGCATAGATTAAAACTAGTGTATGGGTGATGGTTGGCCGGCGTGGACTCGGTGTGCTGAAGGGCCTGTGTCCATGCTGTATCTCTAAACTAAACTAAACTAATTCTGACCCAAAAGAAAGTACCACTGGCAATACCGAAGTACTGAGTAGTGTGTTGGGGATATCAGCCTACGTTTTGGACTGCAGCAAAGTAAGGGGATGGACACATTTGGGGAGACATAAGGTGCTGGAAGAACGCAACGGTTTAGATAGCATGTGACCTGATCCATTGAGTTCCTTCGCACTTTGTGTTTTGATCAAGATTCCAGTGTATCACTGTGTTAAGATATCTTGTGCTCACATATTTTGGTAGACAGGTAACTTCATTCTGCAGAACTGATTTTTGTTTCTGAACTTCATGCCCTGTGAAGTGTTGATAACATTCTGGATGCAAACCAATCAAGGATTTTCGGTATTATACAGGATATTGCTGATTTAATTGTACAAACACCGACTGCATTGCGAAAATTGCTGTAATTAAGTATTGACCAGGTTTAAAATGTGAAAGGGCTGTGAAAAATGTGAGGCAGAACGCTATTGCAAATAGATTTTTGGGCATAAATACTGACGTGCCTGGCTCTGCTGCAGATGCTCATTTTGCTGACCCAAATGGCAAACACCATTCATCTGCACCACATCCCAACATTTCAGCTCTTGTGTCACAAAATACAGACTTTAAAAGGTATCATTCCAATAAATTGCAGTAAATGGGCTGTTGATGTGGTTTGAAACATTGTATAATTCTGCTCTGATTTTTTTTGCATTGTAAATTTGGATATGCTCCAGCTGAAATAAAATTGCCCTGTTTGAGAAAGTTACAAACAATTTAGTTAGCCCAACGTGTCCAATGGTTTGACTTTTAATACCCCTTTTTCTTTAGTGCTGCTGGCTGAACAATTCATGTCAAATATTGGACATTAAAAGGAGTAAGAGGCAGCTTGCAGCTTATGACATTTATCAGTGATGAAATGCAAGTGCACTGCATGCGAGAATTTTCGATCCAGAGCCCCATGCCTCATTATACAGTTTTAGCATAATGGCATAACAGTAATCAATGGGCACTGAAAGTGAATTAAAGGTTGATTTTAGTGCTAATTAGTGCAAAAGGAAAACTGAATATTGCTGTCATTGTGACCTTAAAACCATAAAGTGCCCTCATTACTGGGGCTTTTGATCTGAGGATCATAAATGTAGAAGATAAATCTGCTTTGGTGAATCAGTAAATCACTGAATTTTACAGATTAACTTTAATTTTAAGCAAACATATTTGGTATCGTTGAATTGAGAGCTGAATTTCAATACATGCAATTCTTTTTCCAGATGGTTTTTTTTAATGTAATTTTTAAGGGAGCACGAATGATTTGTCATATTATATGCCTGGTTTCATGGGAGTTAGTGTGAACTTACTCAAAGGCATTGCAGTCACTTGCAAAGTATTGAGCTGTTATGTTCAAACTCCTTGACTGATGAGCTTTATTAACACAATGGGCTATAACATGGGATAAAGGTGTTTGCAATTTAGCTTCTGCTTATTGTGTCAAAATATGCATGTTTTCATGATAGAGACAGAAAATGCTGCAAAAAATGCAAAACATCTGGGAGAAACAGATATAATGTTTTAGGACAATGCTGTTTGTTCCATGGAGACACAAAGATCTGCAGATACTGGAGTCTTGAGTAAAACACACAGTGTGCTGGAGTAACTCAGTGGGTTGGGCAAGGAATGCTCCTGACGAGCGTTGTGAAAGTGTAGAAGGGAAGCTCCAGGGTATCGTGCAAATGCTGACATGGAGACCGAAGAGCAGCCTGCCAAGAACAGGGACAGACCCAGTGGCTGCTGCGGTGGTTGCTGGCCGAGAGCAAGGATGGACCCAGTGGCTGATGAGACTGTCAAGACGAGAAGGCACATGGCGCTCTTACAAGAACAAAGACACAGAAGGCCACCGAGAACAAAGCCCTAGCAGGCCGGCAGCGGCCACGTGCGGTTACCAAGAGTAGGTGCGGCAGCAGGCCTGGTTCACAGCTGCGAAGAAAGGTCCTGGCTGACCGCTGCCTGCAGGGGAAGTTTGAAGCCCGAAGACTGGCGAGGCATCCTGGGAGCGCTGGCACTGATGAACGCGATAAGTGGGCCGGTGGGAGAGGGACCAGGGTATTGCCTCCAGCACCTTCAAGATCGGCTGCAGGAGGTGCTCTCTGGGACACAGAGGTGGACGGGCGAGGAGAAAGACAGTTGGGTCGCGGGCTTGCAACAGCCTGGGGCTTATCTGGGCTTACCTGGTTCGGGGGCACTACAATACTTCCAACGTGGGCTTTTAACTGTTTCTTTCTCTTTGTAAACAGTGCCAAAATATGGTGACTGTGCATTTGTGGGTTGTGCAAAAGAATTTCACTGTGTATACGTAACAATAAGAACAATTGAACCATTGAACCAAAAAATGGATAGGCAATGCTTTTGGTCTGGAAAAGAGTCCTGATCTGAAACATTGTCTATTCATTCCTTCCATAGATGCTACCATACCCGCTGAGTTACTCCAGCACACTGGATGTTTGTTCCATTGTGTCAACTGCTTGAATATCTTCACCTGTAGGGTGCCAGCTGCAACCTGGTGAGTTGCATATCTGAAAGAATGTGTTGATGTGTCACTACAGAGTCCTAATCATATAATTTACAGTCGCACTGAGGAAGTGCATCATTTTCTGACTACTTTCAATAAGATGTTAAAGCGGAGCTTTTGTCTGCCCATTCTTAGGTAGAAAAGATCCCATGCAGTTATTTTGACACAGAGCAGGAACGTATTCGTGGCATTCAATCCAAAATGTCACTTTAAGTCGCAGATAGAAAAAAAAATATCTGGTCATCACCACACTTTTGTGGGAACTTGCTGTGTGCATATTGGTTGCCATGTTTTCCACAACAGCATTTGCATTTGAACATCATACTATGAGATGTAAGGTGCTTTGGGGTGCCCTGAAAATAATATGTAAAGTGCTGTAGAAATGTACTTCTTTCCTATGAAATATGAGTTCCTATCATATGAGTTCCAGTTCATTGATGCTACAAAATGCCACTTTTTGGGTAGCACAGTGGTGCAGCCATAGAGTTGCTGCAGTACAGCACCAGAGACATGATTTGGATCCTGTCTATGGGTGCTGACTGTACAGGGTTTGCATGTTCTCCCTGTGACCACATGGGTTTCCTCAGGGTGCTCCGTTTCCTCCCACATTCCAAAGATGTGTAGGTTTCTGTAAATTGTCCCTAGTGTGTAGGATAGAACTAGTGTATGGATGATTGGTCGAATGGCCTACTCCTGCACCTATTTTCTATGTTTCTACGTTTCTATGATTACCGATCGGCGCAGTCTTGGTGGGCCGAAGAGCCTGTTTCTATGCTGTATCACTAAACTAAACTAAACCACAAATCAATTTAATTTTTAATTGTGCACACAGCCACACATTTGACATAACTGCGCAAAACTATTCCCATCTTGCTTTCATGTCTGTCAATTCCATTTCTGCTTCTCTTTTCCTGCCACAGCTACAGATCGAAAATTCCAGTTTGACTAAAATCCAACAAGAACATATAGTTGTTCTGAAAAATAAAAGTGAAAAGAGAGAAAATATGTTACGTTGTACATTCTTGACAAAGCTCACCTCTGCAACTGGATTTGGTGAATTCTCGACCCCCAGACTGTGAGCAGTCTGTAAGGATAGGTGACCAAACACTCTCCATTTCTCGACAATAGCGTTCCTGAAGACTGCATCCTCGGCCTCTTACAATGCGCCCCAGTCATTCACTACTGTGCGGCCAAATTCAGCTGTAACTCCACTTACAAGTTTGCACATGACACCAACTTAGTGAGCCGGATCTTGAACGATGATGAGATGAAGTACAGCAAGGAGATAGAGAGCTTCGTAACATGGTGTCATGACAACAATATTTCACTCAATGTCACCCAATTGAAGGAATTAATCATGAACTTCAGGAAGCAGAGTAGAGCATATGGTCCGGTCTATAAGTGGACTGCAGTGGAGATAGTTGAGAACTTCAAGTTCCTCGTTGTATATATTACCCAATGATTTGACTTGGTCCAACCATATTGATAATATGGTCAAGAAAGCTCACATGCACCTCTACTTCCTCAGAAGCTTAGGAAATTCAGCATGTCTCCAATGAATCTTCCTAATTTCTACAGCTGTACCAGAAAAAGCATCCTATTACAGTTTGTTACGACAACAGCTTTGTCTAAGATTGCAAAAACATTATAGAGAGTTGTGGACACAGCCCAGTCCATCATGCAAACCAGCCTCCCTCTCTCACTCAGTCTTGACTCCATCTACACATCAAGCTGCCTCAGGAAACCAGTCAACATAAACAAGAACCACTCACTCTCCAATTATTCTCGCTTCTCCCCTCTCACATCGGGTAAAAATGCAAAAGCTTGAAAGGAATAATAGCAGAGCCAAGTACAGCTTCTTCCCTATCATAATCAGATTCTTGAACAAACCTCTCATATGCAAAGGATATATTCCTGATCTCCCATTATATCTCGTTGTGTGGCTGGAACGCTAAGCTCAGCAATCAGTTCCCTTTCTCTATACCTGTTTCAGATGATTGTACTAATGGATGATATGATCTGCCTAGATAACACAGAAACCAAAAATTGTCATTTTGTCTCAGTACAGATGTCAATAAAAAAACCCAATAATAAACCAATAGTGAGGGAAACTTCCTTAAATATGAACTCTGTAAGATTGAGCGTGCCTTTTCAGGAAGAGAATTCCAAAAACTCACAATGGTCAGAAAAAAAAACTAAACTCATTTCATCTTAACTGGGCAATCTCCTATTTTAAACAATTCTTCATTCCAGCTCTTCTTACAAGAGGACAACTGTTCTCTACATTGCAAGTACTATCACAACATTTAACAAACAGTTAGACAGGTACATGAATAGAATAGATTTCCAGGGATGTGGGCCAAATGCAGGCAGGTAGGACTGGCGTAGATGGGGCATGTTGATCAGCATGGGCAAGTTGAGCCAAAGGGCCTGCTTCCACGTTGCATGACTCTATGATTGTATCCACCTTGTCAAGACCCTTCATATTCTTATTTGTTTCAATCATGTTACTTCTCATTCTTCTGAAGTCTTACGTCACCTCTCTAATCTTCCCAGCTGAGAAAACTCACTCATTCCATATACGAACCCAGTAAATCTTCTTCCATATTAGTATTCTGAGATCAGATTCAGATTAGTTTATTGTCATATACACCAGGGTGCCATGAAATTCCATGTTCACATACAACTCACAATAATAAACAGTATAGATCGAGTAATAATAATTACAATGATGAGTGAAAAATAGCGGGATGGTGCAAGATTGTAGTGCAATCTGAAGTAATGGAAAATATATGAAAGTATAATAACAGGATAACCAAAGGAGGTATATTGAAGAGTAAGAGGAAGTGGCATCACCTCTGAGAAGGGACGCAAAATAGGTGATTTGTTCAGGAGTCTGATAGCAGTGGGCCAAAAGCTGGTAAGTTTGGATGTCTGGGGTTTCTAAGCTCCTGTATCTTCCCCCTGAAGGTCGAATAGGAAAAAAGGAATGGCCATACTGGCAGGTGTCCTTGATGATACTGCCAGCCTACCTGATACAAAGCATTGTGAAGATGGACTGGTGGAAAGAAGTGACAAGCCTATGTATGATACACTGGACTGTGTTCACCACTCTCTGGGGGTTCAGACATTTGTTAAACCAGGCTGCAATGCATCCCATCAGAATAGTTCCTGTAGTGCACCTATGGAAGTCAGAGAATCCTCAAGGACATGCTGAATCTTCTCAGATACCGAAGAAAGTAATTATGTCAATGCAATTTCTTGATCACTGCATCAGTGTGAAGGGATCAGAATAAGTTTCTGGTGATATGGATGCCTAGGAACTTGAATCTGTCGATCACCAATACAACAGCTTGATGAAGATAGGGTTGTATTCGACCCCAGCTTCCGTAGGTCAAACAACCAATATTTTATTCCTGCTGACCTCAAGGGCTAGGTTTTTGTCTAGACACCCAAATGATCTCTTTGCTGTACTCTGTCCAATCATTGGTGCTAATACAGCAGACAACAATGGTACCATCAGTGAATGAATGTAAAGATCAAGTTGATGCTTTAATTGGCAACAAAGCCATGAGTATACAAGGAGTAGAATAGGGGGGACTGAGCACACAATCCTGAGTAGCACCAGTGTTGAAAGTCAGTGTGGGGTAAATATTATGATTAATTTTAACCGACTAAAATGTCTGTCAGGTTGTCCAGAAGCCACTTGCAGGTGGAAGCTTCAACGCTAAGGTCCAGATGTTTAGAAATTAGCTATTTCATCATTATGGTGTTTAAGGCTGAGCTGTAGTCAATGAATAGAATCCCAACATAGACGTTCTTATTGTCAAGTGATCAAGAGATGTGTGTCGTGCATGGGAGATGACGCCCTCCATAGGTCTGTTTTTCCTGCACACAAAGTGCAAGGTGTCAAGATTGTCCAGCAGATGTGGCCCAAGCTTGGAGGAAATTCCACAAAGTTGCTTGAACACATTGAAAGTATCTCAAGAAAACGCGCGAGCATCACAAACAAGTGGGCTTGTTTGCCCAAGCTTCCATCAGAGGGAGTCTGTTTTGATGTGCCATAAAATATGAACCATTGTAGTGTTCATCCTCAGACTAGACACCACCAAACAAAACTCTTTTATTACGAAGCTCAAAGAATCCCAAATTCCCAATTCCAGACCTTTATTTCATGTGGTTACTCTTCATTGATTCCTTCATCCTGTTATTAACAAAGTGCATTTTGGTGACGTAGACCTAATGTGACATGTTGCAGCTGGTTTTGTCATTAATGATTAGAGCAAAATAAATTATCGAATGTAGCGTTTTTTGTTAAAGGACACAAATTAAAAACATATTTCTTTCAGTTAAATCTAAGGTAAAGATTATTATGATAAAACCTCCAAAAGAGACCAGTCACTATTTTAGAATCTTCAACAAGTAATCTGACTGAATATGCTAACAAAATCACGAGAATATTTCTTCACTGTGTTTAATTCTCTGACCAATAATTTATTAACTATTAAATAATAGATGAATTAAACATGACCGATCATCAGCATTAACTTGATCTGAATTTGCCCTTTTGCAACTGCTTAGGAATAATCTAAATTGAGTAAAGCTAAATTAATTAAAAATATCTAATGATGATTTGTTATTGATTGCACGTGAAAAATCAAATCCCTTACAAATTAGAAAAGAAGGCAGTAGCATCTGGGTGTGGAAAAACAGTTAATGTTTCTGGTTGATGACGTGGCCTGACCTGCTGAGTTTTCCCACAATTTCTGATTTTACATACAAACTTTCCTCATAAGACAATCTCATTTTTCCAGGCGTTGATCCGGTAAACGTTCTCTAAACTGCTTCCAATGCATTAACCATCCTTGTTTCATATTTCCATGATGGGCGGAGAGGGGAGCTTGATCATTCCAAGTCTAATTATATTTTGATACATCCAATGGGACAACGCGTGAAAATAACTTTTATTGTCAACGTGTGAAAATAACTTTTCATGAGCCTCTCCTGAATGTTGAGTTGCTGATTAATTTACAAACCATCTTTACAATGCCTGTGATGTGCTTTAGAGGATATCGACTAGAGATTCTATTATTTCTATATTATCATATCTAAATCAAGGATGATGAAGAGTGACCAACTAGAGCTGGAAAAGATCATTCAGCACTTGGAATCTGGTTTAACATTCAGCTGCATCATTGCTCTTCCCTATCATAAAACCTTCTGTCCACCATTCATACCCTTGTGTGACTAAAACAGATCCATCTCAATTTAGAAGTTTTCATTTGTTTCTCCTCCCCCTCCTTTACCATCTGTATGATGGAGAAAGTTCCAGATTTGTTATTTATGTGGTACCATCACCTCTAACTTGCCCAGCTCCTAATTTAAACTATCCCCCAAACACCTCGCTAATCCATGTTTCTCTGGGACTCACTAGAACAAAAAAAACATTGCCCTCTCCATTTACCCTATGAAATACTTTAATCATCTTAAGTACCTCAATCGCATCAGCAGTCAATCATCGATATACTAAATAATAGTCTATGCAGTTATTATAACTGCAGATAACATATTCCATAAGATCTTCAGGTAAGTATTTTATCTTGCTGAAAAAATAAATACATTTGATGTATATTTTGATGCAGGATTTTAAACTGTGTGTTTAAATGAATCAATTTTACTTTTGTTAACACAGCATCAATTTGGCTAATTTCCTCAGGCAATTTACAAACATAAGGATGACATGATTGAAAAGTGCAACATTTTTTCCCATTTACTTCATCTGTTTGTTTTGTGTTATTTATTGGTAGGTTTTAGCAACACTGGCACATCAAGCATGTATACCCATCCATAATTTTGTTTGGTGTTGGCTATTTATGTGGTTAGTAAATAGGCAAAGATAGACATAAAAAGCTGGATTAACTCAGCGGGACAGGCAGCATCTCTGGAGAGAAGGAATGGGTGATGTGAATGTCACCCGAAACCTCACCCATTCCTTCTCTCCAGAGAGGCTGCCTGTCCCGCTGAGTTACTCCAGCTTTTTGTGCCTACGGTTTAAACCAGCATGTGCAATTCCTTCTTACATAGTTTGTAAAAAGCTGATGACTTTACTGTGGGCCCAGGCAGGAAATGCAGATTTTCTTCCCACAAGAACATGAATGGACCAGGTAGAATTCAGTAATTTCACAATCATCATTGCTAACCTTGTATCACAGATTTATTTAAACAGCAACTTTAAATAGCCTAGGTGCTGTGATGGAATTTGAAATATTGTCTTTTGCATCATTAGTCTTGGCCTCTTGATTCCTTTCTCACACCCCTTTTTCTTGGACTGAACTGAGTTAGATGCAGAAGGGAAATTTTGTATTTAGAGTAGGAGAGGGATTTTCTGGTCATTAGTAAGCTTGAATGGTAATGGGTTCTATGCAAAATGTGTTTAGACTGGGGAATAGTTGTGTGGAAGTTTGCAACCAAGGCAACGGAGAAAACATTTCTCTTGAGTCCAGACCCTGCTCCTTCTTACTCTAGAACTTCTAAAGAGGAAGCAATAAGTGATTGATTAACACTCAAGCAGCCTGCCTATTTATTGATCAAACATACAGCATGTTTGCCTTCGTCAGTCGGGCATTGAGTATGAAAGTCAGTTGGATATGTTGCGCCTGTACAAGGAGTATTGTGTGCACGCCTGATTGGTGCATTACAAGATATGGTGAATTTGGAGAGGATGCAGAAGGGGTTCACCAGGATATTACTTGGATTAGAGAGTATTAGCTGTAAGGAAAAGTAGGAAAAACTTGGATTGTTTATTCTGCAACATCGGAGGCTGAAGGGTAACCTGATAAAAGTCTACAGAATTATGTTTTTTTCCTGAGATGGGTAGCACGGTGGTGCAGCAGTGGAGTTGCTGCCTTATTGATCTTGCAGCGGCGGA
Source organism: Raja brachyura (assembly GCA_963514005.1). Next base: position 81,419,101 of record OY740784.1, read on the forward strand.
GACCCTGGTTTGATCCCGGGTGCTGTTTGTACGGAGTTTGTATGTTCTCCCTGTGACCTGCGTGGATATTCTCCAAAATCTTCTGTTTCCTCCCGCACTCATGTCATTTCACCTTCGGGTGCATGTGACGAATAAATTTGACTTTAACTTTCACTTCCAAAGACGTACAGGTATGTAGGTAAATTGGCTTGGTAAAATTGTCCCTAGTGTGTGTAGGATAGTGGTAATATGCAGGGGTCGCTGGTCAGTGAGGACCTAGTGGGCCAAAGGGCCTGTTTCCGCACTGTATCTCAAATCTAAAAAATGCTAAATACCAGAGAGGTATTTGCCAAATACCAGAGAGCCAACTTTAAGGTAAGAGAGAGTAATTCTGAGTCAGACTTAAGGGGCTGTCCAACTTGGGTGACCTAATCTGCGAGTTTAGAAGAGTGTCTTCGACCTTCAAGCTCGCATCATGGTCGACACGTGGTCCTAGGAGGTTGCTGGAACTCTCCTTCATGCTCGAGAGAAGTTCCCGAATACCCACGACCTCAGCTAAGTCGCGGAAATTTTTTCAGCATGTTGAAAATTTTTCCACGGGTAAACTTTGGTTGGCATGGTTCTTTTTTACTCGTAGCGCGGTGGAGTGAGGTCGCTATGTAGTTACAGGCAGTCGACGGCAGCCATAGGCAATCTCCTCCGCTGACTGGTTATTTTGATTGGCTCATTGGAGTTTTCAGGACCAAGGAATACCGACTGGTAGGTTAAATGTCCATAAACTATATTTTACTTCGGAGTCACGTGAGTGACTTCGTGAAGACCCCGCCAACACGCATGCGCGGCATATCGTCGCGCGCATTTGTTCACGGCAGCTGGGGGGGGGAGTGCGCTCCCTCAACCGGCTCCTTCAAAAAGGTAAGCAGCTGCAGGTAACATAGAAACATAGAAACATAGAAAATAGGTGCAGGAGTAGGCCATTCGGCCCTTCGAGCCTGCACCGCCATTCAATGTGATCATGGCTGATCATCCAACTCAGTATCCCGTACCTGCCTTCTCTCCATACCCCCTGATCCCTTTAGCCACAAGTGCCACATCTAACGCCCTCTTAAATATAGCCAATGAACTGGCCTCAACTACCTTCTGTGGCAGAGAATTCCAGAGACTCACCACTCTCTGTGTAAAGAATGTTTTCCTCATTTCGGTCCTAAAGGAATTCCCCCTTATCCTTAGACTGTGACCCCTTGTTCTGGACTCCCCCAACATCGGGAACAATCTTCCAGCATCTAGCTTGTCCAACCCCTTAAGAATTTTGTAGGTTTCTATAAGATCCCCCCTCAATCTTCTAAATTCCATCGAGTACAAACCGAGTCTATCCAATCTTTCCTCATATGAAAGTCCTGACATCCCAGGAATCAGTCTGGTGAATCTTCTCTGTACCCCCTCTATGGCAAGGATGTCTTTCCTCAGATTTGGAGACCAAAACTGTACGCAGTACTCCAGGTGTGGCCTCACCAAAACCCTGTACAACTGCAGTAGAACCTCCCTGCTCCTACTCAAATCCTTTCGCTATGAATGCTAACATACCATTTGCTTTCTTCACTGCCTGCTGCACCTGCATGCCTACTTTCAATGACTGGTGTACCATGACACCCAGGTCTTGTTGCATCTCCCCCTTACCTAATCTGCCACCATTCAGATAATAGTCTACCCTCATGTTTTTGCCACCAAAGTGGATAACCTCACATTTATCCACATTGTACTGCATCTGCCATGCATCTGCCCATTCACTCAGCCTATCCAAATCACCCTGCAGCCTCCAAGCATCCTCCTCACACCTAACTATACCCCCCAGCTTGGTATCATCTGCAAATTTGGAGATGTTGCATTGAATTCCCTCGTCCAAATCATTAATATATATTGTAAATAGCTGGGGTCCCAGCACTGAGCCTTGCGGCACCCCACTAGTCACTGCCTGCCATTCTGAAAAGGACCCGTTTACTCCTACCCTTTGCCTCCTGTCTGCTAGCCAGTTCTCTATCCACATCAATACTGAACCCCCAATACCGTGTGCTTTAAGTTTGTATGCTAATCTCTTATGCGGGACCTTGTCGAAAGCCTTCTGAAAGTCTAGATATAACACATCCACTGGTTCTCCCTTATCCACTCTACTAGTTACATCCTCGAAAAATTCTATCAGATTTGTCAGACATGATTTACCTTTCGTAAATCCATGCTGACTTTGTCCAATGATTTCACCACTTTCCAAATGCGCTGCTATCCCATCTTTAATAACTGACTCTAGCAGTTTCCCCACTACCGATGTTAGACTAACTGGTCTGTAATTCCCCGCTTTCTCTCTCCCTCCTTTTTTAAAAAGTGGGGTTACATTAGCTACCCTCCGATCCTCAGGAACTACTCCAGAATCTAAGGAATTTTGAAAAATTATCACTAATGCATCCACTATTTCTGTGGCTACCTCCTTGAGTACTCTGGGATGCAGACTATCTGGCCCTGGGGATTTATCGGCCTTCAATCCGTTCAATTTACCCAACACCACCTCCCGGCTAACCTGGATTTCACTCAGTTCCTCCCTCTTATTTGACCCCCGTTCCACTGCTATTTCCGGCAGATTATTTATGTCTTCCTTAGTGAAGACAGAACCAAAGTAGTTATTCAATTGGTCTGCCATGTCCTTGTTCCCCATGATCAATTCACCTGTTTCTGACTGCAAGGGACCAACATTTGTTTTAACTAGTCTCTTTCTCTTTACATATCTTCTTATATAAGGTAAGTTCTTATATAAGGTAAGTTAACCTTAAGCTGGTTTGCCGTTTTGTGTGGTCTGTGTTGTTTTTCAGGGCCATGGAAGGAGGAAGGAGTGGGAGTCGCGTTCAGCGAGTAAATTCCTCGGAGCTGCCCGCTACATCGGGAGCAGCTGAGACACCACCGAGGAAGAAGTCGCGGCAGTCGGGGAGCTCTGAGCAGCTGACCAGACCCGGCACAACCCCTCTGACAAAGAAGAGGGTGTCCGCGCAGGAGCAGGGGCTGGGAGACCCTGACTCCAGAACTCCAGTGCCCAAGTCCAGGGCTGGAGGTAAGGCACGTGGGGCTCTTGGAGCAAGCGTGTCCGCGAGTGCACCCCCCCCTTTAAAGGTCCCTCGCGGGCAGAACAGGGGGGAAGCCTCGCTAAAGTCCAGCCTTGTCGGTACGGCAGGCAGGGACAAGCCACTGGGGAAACCTGCAAGGAAGCAGACCAGTGGCAATGCTGGCGTGCCGAGGATCCCTGTGGGGGCAGGATGTACCGGCACACCACCGGAACAGGCTGCCGTAGTGCGGGCCGGTGGCAGCAAAGTACGGTCCGGCGCCCCTGCTGAGGCGGGTAGAGCAGACCATGCGCCGCCACAGTCCCGTTTATGTGTGGAACACTGTGGTGGTAAGCCCGCACGGACATCAGAGAGTCCAGTTTCTGGTGCAAGTACTGACTCTAGCCCTCTTCCCTCCCATCAGACAGAGGGGCCGCTGCTGTCCAAACGACGGCGGACCAGCGGTGTGTCCGTGTGGGAGTCGCACAGCCCCGCTGGAGTGGGAGCTGGCGATTTCCCGGCAGTACATTCCGTGGGGGTGTTGACAACTGCTGGAAGCCCCGGTTCCTCTGGAGAGGCTGGGGAAGATGACCAGTGGCCCGCGTACAGCGGTGACGGTCGTATGGGCCGGTTGGAGCATATGGTGGAGGTGCTCTATCAACGGGACCTGGAGCGTCAGGAACGGGAATCCCAGAGGTCTGGGAGCTACATGCAGCCGCCACCTTCCATCTCCCCGTCGCTTGAGAGCCAGCAAGGAAGTATGGGTGAGCCTGAGGAGGGAGAAGAGTTCCAGAACCCACAGGAAATGTTGGAGGCGGTGTCAAAATTTGGGTCACCTGCGTCAGCAGGGGGACCACTACATCCCAAAATAGCGGCGTCAATCGATTTCCTGACTACGCACCAGCTCCAGGATACCGTGCTCTCGGAAACAGTGGGGAAGTATAAGGCACCAGCAAACTGCAACTCCCTCAACGTACCGAAAGTGAATGCAGCAATATGGGGGAACATGTCGGCCAACACAAGGGTCAAGGAGGGCAAGCTCCAGAAAATCTTAAAGCTGCTGACAGCAGGTATCACGGCTTTTGCTCGGTCGCTGGATGCCACGAATGTGTCCGAGGAGCAGCAGGATGCGCTAGCGCTTCTGTGCACCACCCAGTTTGAGATAAACTGTTTTAGGAAGAGCTCCATCCGGCCAAATTTGAATCCCAAATTTGCGGGATTATGCAGCACCTCCACCGCACCACCACCACCAAGGCAGCTGTTTGGGGAAGACCTGCCTAAACGCGTGAAGGAACTGGACGAGGAAGCCAAGACTGTGGGGATGATGAGACAGTCTCATTCATCCAAAACTCCCGTTTACACCAGGCAGCAGCCACGTTCCTCGTTCAGGCCCCACACACCGGTGGACCAAGGCCCCAGAACATATTCACAAACATATTCCTCGTCGGGGGCCCAACAGCAGAGGCCTTTTTTATTCCAAGGCCAGCCCAAGCCAGCTTGGAAGATGCGGCAACAGGGCCGCACCACACGGGGAGCAAAGACACCACAGTCCAGACCCCGGCGCTAACCTTGGAGGTAAGGGGGCTTGGTTCCGTCCACAACGTAGCATTAGTAACCTCACCGGTGGGGGGACGGCTACGGGGTTTCCGGTCTGCTTGGGATACCCTAACTACGGATCCTTTTATTTTACAAAGCATTCAGGGTTATGAGATAGAGTTTATTAATGGCAGAGATCCCCCTTCGCAACATGAGCCTAGTCGCAGATTTGCACTCTCTCAGTCAGAGAAGGAGCGGGCTCATGTTGAGATACTACGATTAGAAAAGAAAGGGGTGATACAAAAAACGACGCACGAGCCATTGGAGTTTGTTTCCAACATCTTTACGAGGGTCAAGAAGGATGGAGGCTGTCGGATTATCATCGACTTAACCCAGTTGAATGCTTTCGTACAATATACCCATTTTAAGATGGAGACGTTTGAGACGGCCAAGCAGTTGGTTAGTCATGGGTACTTTATGGCTTGCATTGACCTGAAGGATGCATACTATACAGTCCCTATTGCTAAACAACATCGAAGGTTCTTGAAGTTTGTCTGGGAAGGTCAATTATGGCAATATATGGCTTTGCCTAATGGGATTACAACAGCGCCGAGACTATTTACTAAAATTGTTAAACCTTTATTGGCACATCTCAGGAAACAAAACCATATTATAATGGCATATTTAGATGACATTTTCATAGCAGGGAAAACCCTAGAGCACGCCCAGTTGGCAGTCTCGGCCGCTATATCTTTGTTTCAAAGAATGGGGTTTGTAATCCATCCAGACAAATCCAAGTTCAACCCTTCGCAGGTCATGGACTATTTGGGGTTCACTATAGACACTAACCAGATGAAAATCACCGTCCCAGTTGACAAAGTGGTGGACATTCAACAAGCATGCATCAGTTTGCTTGACAACAACAGGCCAACCATTCGGCAGGTTGCTCAGGTAATTGGCAAGCTGGTTGCCACGTTCCCGGCCGTAAATTATGGTCCGTTGCATTACCAAAACTTACAAAAAAGTAAAATTCTGGCGTTAAAATTGAATACCGGACATTTTGACAGACCTATGCGCTTAGGCATAGGGGAGCAAACTGAGTTGGAATGGTGGGTTCATAATATTGGAGTAAGTTCCAAACCCATCATTCTCCCCAATCCTACGGTTCTGTTGCAAACTGATGCGAGTGCCCAAGGCTGGGGGGCAACTGACACTGTAACCAGCTGTGGTGGCAGATGGGACGCTCATGAGTTCACGCTTCTCCAAGTGCAAGGCATTAATTATTTGGAAATGCTGGGGGTCTTTCATGGACTGCGGGCATATTGCAGTAATTTGCGTCATGCACATGTCCGCCTTCAAATCGATAATACCACGGTGGTAGCCTATATAAATCATATGGGTGGTATCAGGTCAGTATCTTGTAATGATTTGGCAAATACAATTTGGCTCTGGTGCATCAAAAGGGGTATTTGGATATCAGCAACGTACCTTCCGGGGATACTCAATACGGTGGCGGACACCAGGTCACGAGTTTTTAATGATAACATTGAGTGGATGCTGAATCCCCTTGTGTTTGCTGAAATTGTGACAAAATTCAGTATGCCAGATATTGACCTATTTGCGTCTAGACTGAACCATCAGATACCAACATATGTATCGTGGGAACCAGATCCTGGGGCAGTGGCTTTGGATGCTTTTTCGCTCCACTGGGGAAATGGTATTGCTACGCATTTCCCCCATTCTGCCTCATCAGCCGGGTATTACAGAAGATTAAATTAGACTCTGCATCAGGCATTCTGGTAATACCCGACTGGCCGACACAACCATGGTACCCGGTGGTCTCCCAGATGCTGAAGCACACGTGGGTGCGAATTGGGAACAACCCACAATTGGTTACTAGTCCTGTCACTGGCGAGCCGCATCCGTGCCACGCCTATTTAAACCTGTTGGTCTGCAGGTTCTGAAAAGGCCTTTGATGAACACCGGGATCTCACCGAGGGCCATGGATTTAATCGCTGCATCGTGCAGAGCATCTACAAGGCGGCAGTACCTGACCCAGATCAGGAAATGGGAACTATTCTGTTTAAGGAAGAGTGTTGCCTATGATTCTGCCACAATACCTGACGTCCTGGAATTCCTGGCGGGCCTCCACTATGATGAAGGGCTCAGCTATAGTACCATCAATAGCGCCAGGAGTGCGCTGTCCTCGTACCTTCCAGTAGGAGTGGGGACCAACAATCTGGTGTCGAAGTTTATGAGGGGTGTATTTAACACAAACCCTCCACGGCCCAGATATAATGTTGTCTGGGATGCAGGAGTGGTCCTGTCCCTGTTAAGATCATGGTCCCCCATGGCGGGGTTACCTCTTCACCGGCTCACCCTGAAGGTGGTCATGTTGATGGCGCTCACGTCTGCTCAGCGGGTACAGGCGCTTCAAAAGTTGCGCATTGACAATATGCTCTCTACCCCTGGGAAAATAACGTTTTACGTTGCAGAACTGCTGAAGCAGCATCGACCCGGATCTTTGGGGCTGCAGTTGGAATTCCAGGCGTACCCCTCTGATGCCACACTCTGCACAGTCGCCCACCTCCGTTGCTACATTGAGTTGACCCGGTCGATCAGGAATTCGGAACAAGGACTGCTTATAAGCCACAAAAAACCACATCGCCGGGTGACAGTGCAGACGATCTCCAGGTGGCTCAGGGAAGTGTTGGATGCAGCGGGTATTGACACTAACTTGTTTAAATCTCATTCCACCAGGGCTGCATCCACATCAACAGCGAGGGCCATGGAGGTGCCCATGGATCACGTCCTCGCTACGGCAGGATGGGCCAGTGAGTCAACCTTTCAACGGTTCTACCATAAGCCATTGGCCGGACCTGCAACATATGCGGATGCAGTACTCAGGGCTGCTCCCTAATATCATTTGTCCCCAGTCAGGGGGTTTTGTTTATGATTTGTGTTTAATAAATGTTAATTATTTTCAGATTGTCCAGTCTGGATTGCTTTAACAAACTTCCTCCATCAGGATTGCGGCAGTGTGGTAGCATGGGCGTTGTCCAGGGCGTGTAATCACAGAGCTTTGAAGTCTTCACGAAGTCACTCACGTGACTCCGAAGTAAAATAGTAAGATTAAACGAGAACTTACCAGTTCGAAGGTTGATCTTTATTTTATGAGGAGTTGCGATGAGGGATTTCGTGCCCTCCGCTCCCAACCCTCGATCATTATGTTCAGCTGGTTAGTTCGCAGTTTAATCTTAATATCCTTACTTTTCGTCGAGTCTGTGATTCCACACCGCTGCTTTGAAGGATGCCGCGCATGCGTGTTGGCGGGGTCTTCACGAAATCCCTCATCGCAACTCCTCATAAAATAAAGATCAACCTTCGAACTGGTAAGTTCTCGTTTAATCTTACTATTATACTTCTTAAAAGTGTCTCCTCTCCTTATTCCCCCCTTCTCTCTCCTTCTTTCCCCTTCTCTCCACCCCCCCCCCCCCCCTCTCTAAAAGACTTACCGTACACTGTGGCAGCCGTTGACCTTCCTCTTCATCGTGCAGACAGTGCTCCCTCGCTTTCCCTGGCCCCCGCCTTTACGATGTGTGTGTGTGTGTGTGTGTGTGTGTGTGTGTGTGTGTGTGTGTGTGTGTGTGTGTGTGTGTGTGTGTGTGTGTGTGTGTGTGTGTGTGTGTGTGTGTGTGTGTGTGTGGTCGATCGATCGATCCAGCTCGCGATTTCAACGCGGACGGTCGATCCAGCTCGAGGCTTTCCAGGCGATTGCCCTTGAGCTTGAAGGTCGAAGACACTCTTCTTAACTGACGGATTAGGTCGCCCAAGTGGGACAGCCCCTTTACAAGGCAGTTTTCTTTTCTTTACACAGAGAATGGTAGGTGTCTGGAATGTGCAAGCAGGAGAAGTGATGGAAGCAGATATGAAAGCAATGTTTATGAGGCATTTAAATGGCCACATAATCAGACAGGGAATAGAGGCATATACTGTAGATCACGTGCAGGCAGATGTGCAGTTTAAATTGGCTTCATGGTCAGTGGAGACAGTGTCTCAAAGGGCTGTACAGCTTTGACAAACAATCTGCTGAAGGGACTCAGTGGGTCGAGCAGCATCTATGGAGGCAAATGGCGGATGATCAAGATGAATGATTTCTCGGTCTGGGGCACACACATGGAGCCCAGGTGTAGTGCAGTCGATCTCTGGAGGAAATATTTGAATGCACCCCAATTGGCCTCCTGAACAGAGAGGTATTGCAGTTGAACAGTGATCCTATTCAATAACCACTCATGGGAATCTGGTAATTGATCCACTGGAAAAAATTGTGTGTAGACTGACGTCGATGGACAAGAAGCCGAACCGAAGAAGTGGAAGCCAAGATACCGAAAGGAAACAACGCCGAAAAACCAAATATCCGAACGGACACAACTTGGAAAAGCCAAATAACCGATGCGACGGACACGACGCTGAAAGGACAATACACAGAACGGACATGACGTCGAAAAGCCGCCGAACGGACATGACGTCTCCGGGGATGAGGTTTGTCCGAGACCTTGTCAGAGATTGGTCCCGCGTCCATCACATCACTGGCCAGGGGAGACGGGAGGGTGGGGGGGAGCTTTTGGACTTTCCTGAATGTAAAATAAAACCCCGTGTGATTGGATCTTTCGGTTGATTTAACAAAATGATAATCCAAATTGGTTCCATAGATATTTACACCAACAGTTACGCTGTTATATTTTGACTTCCACAATACATACACTAGAGTGCATCTTTAAGGCCAGTGGTCATTTGGGTGTGAATCGAGAAACCAGACAAAAAAATATTACTGTGTTTTTAAAGAATATCTTAGCTCCCCGAGTCGGTTCAGTGATATGACAGTACAAGTCGTTTGCGCTCGGCGATTTCCTTCGGGTTGGAAAAGTAGGTCAGTTCTGGAAAAACCTTTATCAAATATATTGGGCGAAATTAAATACATTTCGGTACCAGCTTTCATCTGATCTAACCGACCAACCAACTTTATTCTGCTTTCCAATAGGAAATACACTCCGGGTGATAGGGGAAAATGTAAAAAAATATGCAGTATCAACAATGCCAACCATTTGCACGGGTTTGTAACTGAAGGTGCAGGGTACAAAGGCAAGGAGGTTGTGTTGAACTTTGTTAAAACATTGATTTCATTAAAGGCCCTGTCTCACGGTGCGAGTTGACACACGAGTGACCCAGAGTGACAGACTCGTGGTTGTGTACGATATTCCAAGTTGATGTGCAAGTGTTTTAGGCGAGTTCCCACGGTTATGGTAATCTGCGATGTTCCGAGATCGTCTCCAGAGTTACCAAGTTCCCCTCCCGTTTGCTCTTGAGTTACCAAGTTCCTCTCCCGCTCAGGGCGTGTGTTGTTGCCGCAGTCCGGGATTCGCATTTAAAGCACTCGGTTATCTTCAGCAGTTCAGGCGAGGACAGGTTTGGGGGGGGGGGGCGAGGGATGGTGGAATTGGGAGAAGGCAAAGACTATGGGTGGGGAGGAGTGAGAGGGGGGCTAGGAACGGCATCTGCGAAACGGGTAGTCAACCTTTAGGGTCCCGGCCCGAAACATCCCTATACATTTTATGATTTCCCTCCAAAGATGCAGTCTCCCGTGGTTTGTTTGCACAACTCTCTTCCCTCTCTCTCCCAACATTGCGGGGGGGGGGGGGGGGGGGGGGCGACAAGATAGTTTAAACGGACCTTACCCCCACTTCATGCTTCTGTTGCGCATAATTCAGCAGTAAAACCTCTCTTCCCCTTACCCAGCGACGCCCGATTCCTCACACCCCCACAAGTTCACATCGACGAGGGAAGAATGAGCGGGGAGTCTGAAGAAGGGTCCCGACCCGAAACATCACCCATTCCTTCTCTCCAGAGGCGATGCCTGTCCCGCTGAGTTACTCCAGCATGTTTGTGTCTATCGTCGGTGTAAACCAGCATCTGCAGTTCCTTCCTACACACGGACAGTGAAGTGCCTCGGCCAAATTAGGAACATTAGGATTCTCTGATGTGAAGGTAGTCTGGTTTGCGTTTCTTACACTTGATCATATCCGAAACTAAAGTATAAATAGACACAAAATGCTTGAGTAACTCGGCGGGACAGGCCGCATATCTGGAGAGAAGGAATGGGTGGCGTTTTGGGTGAGTCTGAAGAAGGGTCTCGACTCCATTCCTTCTCTCCAGAGATGCTGCCTGGTCCGCTGAGTTACTCCAGCATTTTGTGTCTATTAAAGAGTTCCCACGGTAGACGCACGAATCACTAAACTTAACGCACGGGCCACTACGATATAACTCTGAGTTTAAATGTTTCAATTTTAAACTTGACCACGAAATTTGACTCGTGGAAAAAGTCAAACATGTTTGACTTTTTTCACGAGTTCACAAGTTTCACAGGTACCTGCCGTTAGCGCCACGAGTGGACAAGTTGATCGCGCGAGTTCCGACGTTCCCACTACGTTGGCTGTACGTTATCACCACGAGTGAAAACTCGGGGCCACTCGTGGGCCAACTCGCACCGTGAGACAGGGGTTTAAGGCTGGGATATTGGGCGCTGCATTGTACAGCGCAAAAGCATGGCAGAGAGCGCAGACAAGATTTACTAGAACAGTGTAGGAGGGAACTGCAGATGCTGGTTTACACCAAAGGTAGACGCAAATTGCTGGAGTAATTCAGCGGGACAGGCAGCGACTCTGCAGAGAAGGAATGGTTGACGTTTCGGGTCGAGACCCTTCTTCAGACTGAACTGAACTCTCGTCAGTGAGAGTACATGTGATTGTCTGAAGAAGGGTCTCTACCCGAAACGTCACCCATTCCTTCTATCCAGAGATGCTGCCTGTCCCGCTGAATTACTCCAGCTTTTTGTGTCTATCTTCAATTTCAGAACTCAGCGGGCTAGGCCGCATCTGTGGAAAGAATGGATTAGGAGTTGTTTCGGGCCAGGGTTCTTCTTCAATAGGAAGGAACTGCAGATGCAGTTGGCTTTGCAAAACGCCAAATGATTCTGGGATTGCCAAGAGAGAGAGAGAGAGAGAGAGAGAGAGAGAGAGAGAGAGGTCGTGTTTTCTTCTCAGCTCTGCAGTTGAGAAGGATTGGAGCAGCCTTTCCAGGATTTTGCCGTTGGAGAGGGCACAGACCCAGGGGGGCTTCATAGTTCAACTTATTGTTGGGCTGTTGAAGCTTTTCTCTGGTCTGGGGAGCCTCCATCTGTGTGAGGATTCCTGAGTTTCTCCACATTGTCGAGGGTGCGGTTGGCGTTGGCGGATTGCCAAGAGTGCCTGTGATCTCAGTGGGTTGAAGTTGTGCGGTGTCTTTGTCGTTTTTGGCACCGCTTCTCTGCCCTAAAGTCATTTTGCTCAGTGCGGCTGCCTGGCTTAATGTGAAGAAGGTACTTTTGCGTCCAGCGCGACTGGGATCGAGTTTCCCGTAAGCTGCTCTTGGCTGTGGACGAACCTGGGGACTTTCCTGTTTCAGCTGGAGGTTTCTGTTTTCTGCTGCCTGTCTTTGACTGTGACTGTCTCTGGGACTTAACTTGGAGCTGTGCTGCTGAGGGGCTTGGAGCTGGTTTGTGCCTCTGTGAGGATGGCGATGGAAGGGGCGCGGCCGAAGGTCCGGACCTACGCAGCGACGGCATCAGTGGCGGGTGCGAGGCCATCTGAGCTTGAGCCTCATGTTGACTTGGATGGGGACAGTTTTGGTATTTCTGTTCAAACTGGGCCTATGATGTCGAGGGGGGTAATTACGAAGGCCATGAATGAACTTCTTGGGAGGGGGGCTATTGTCTCTTCTGAGCTCGAAAGGGGAAAGGTGGAGATGATACTTAAGACCCGGGAGTGTGTGGCCCGAGCGTTGGAGGAGGGGATCTCAGTGGGGGGGGTCCACGTACAGGTGGATCCGTGGGTATCCAGGGTGAGACCGGTTCTCCTGCGGAGCTGCCCCACTTATTTTTCGGATGCAGTGCTTATTCCACACCTGTCCAAGTTCGGGGAGGTGCGGTCTAAATGTTTTCGTCTCTTGCATCCCGGGGGGGGACCCGGAGGAAAAAGGGGTCTTCAGTTTCAAGAGGAGGGTGTTCATGAAGGTGGGTGAGGGGGATGGTGCCGAGGGGAGTTTTGAGGTGGTGCATAAGGGTGTACCCAGAACCGTGCGTTGGAGTTGGGGCAAGGCACGGTGTCATGCGTGCGGCGAATTTGGACATCTCCGTAGGGAGTGTCTTTTTCGCGGGGGCACTGCTAGAGGTTCTAGTGCAGTGGCCCAGGAAAGCACTGCTGGCCCATCTGGGGTGGCTTGTCAAACCTCAGCGGCGCGGGGTGGTACTGCTGACCCGGCTGAGGTTGCCAGTTCTGCCTTGGTGACCCGGGGCGGCAGTGCTAAGCCTTCTGGGTCCAGAGGTTCCGCTTTGGGGACCCTGGGCAGTGAGAGCCCAAGCCCCCCACGTCCCCTACGTCTTGCGCCTGTGGCGGTGGATGGAGGTGGGGCGCAGGAGGAGGGGAGTGTTGAGGGGGGGTTTTGGGAGAAGCAGGGGAAGCACAATAAGAAGAAGGAGAGGGATAGGGCCGCCCGAGCGAAGAAAGTGCAATCGGGTGAGTTTAGCTCCAGTGTGGTGCAGACTGCACCTGCTGGGGCCCAGGGGGGAGTTGTGGTGGCTCGGAAGGGGGTCAAGAAGCCTAAACGTGTGGGTGGCAAAGTGGTTGGGGGTAATGTGGAGGCGGATGACCCTTCCCTTATGGAGGTTACCGCACCTCCGCATGCGAGTGGGACTAAAAGGAGGCATCTGCCTGGTGAAGAGGAGGAAGGGCGTGGGTCCAGAGCGAAGGGGATGTCTTTCTCCGGGCTTTCCACCACTGAGGTGGCTGAAAGTGGTCTTGACCCGGTGTCTTCTGGGTCGGTGGTTGGGCCTTCTCTTCATGGATCTACAGCGGGTGTCACCGGACTGGGTGCTGAAGTTGATTCCGGTGGAGGTAGGTCCACTGGGCGGGAGTCTGTCCCTTCATCTCAGGGGCCCTCTGAGGGAGTTATCTCGGCGGGTGCTGTGGTTAGCTCCCTTGGGGGTGTACCCTCTGGGTCGGATGAGGTCCCCTCGTTTCAGAGGCCTACTGAGGGTGCTAGCACGTTAGGTGACGTGGTTGGCTCCTCTGGTAGTGTGCCCTCTGTGACGGGGGATGCGCAGAGTCAGGCTGAGGGGGGAGTTTCGGGGGTGTTGTCGTTCAAGTCTGTGCTCCATATCAGTGCCAGTGGAGGTGCTGGGGGGCGGGATGCCTCACCGGATGAGTTGTCTGGGGTGAGGTTAATGGCAGGTGGTGATTCTCTGGGTGATGCCTGTGGAGAGGGCACTCTGGATGATGTGGAGGTCAGGGCTGTTATGGGACGTGATCCTCTTTCAGACTCCGAGGGTGCCAGTGTTCCACAGGCCCTGGGGATGCCTCTTGTTGTTGCTTCCCCAGGCCCAGAGGAGGAGGGTGATGGTAGCGTGCAGGAGCCCAGCCATTCAGAGGGCTGCGAGTCTCAGGCAGGGGTGTTGGGACCCACCCCCAGCATTGATCCGGGTGGTCGTGTCATGGCTGTGGAGGAGGACAGTGATGCGGCCAGTGGGGGGGGCACAGAGAGTGATTTGTCAGACAGTTCTGGTCTTTCTGAGGTTGTTGATTCAGGTGCGAGCGGGTTGGCTGAGAGCCCAGACTCCAAGGCCGTGTCTGAGGCGAAGCTTATTGTTGAGGTGCGAGAGTTCTTAAAAATAAGTCGTGCTCCCAAAACATTATGGTTTGCCGCTACAAGGCGGTGGGAGGATTGTCTAGATGTGCAGGAGAGTCTCGAGGCTATCCTTAGTAACAAGGATAGTGGTCTTTCTGACTCGGATTTGGGGCAGTTTTGGGGTTTGTTGAAGGTCCTCAGAAAAGGACCTCCTGTGACTACAGGGAGTGTGAGGGTCACAATCTAATGTGTCTACACATTTACAGTAGCTACATTAAATTTAAATGGGAGTAGAGCGAGTTTTCGAAGATTTCAGCTCTTATCAGCCCTAAGGGAGGGGAGATTTGCAGTTTGTTATCTGCAAGAGACACATACCGTTGCTAGTGATGAACCTACCTGGCAACTGGAGTGGGAAGGGAGGGTTTATATGAGCCATCTCAGCTCAAATTCGAGTGGGGTGGCTTTTCTGTTGGCCCCAAATTTTCTGCCAAGCATTTTAAAAGTGCAGGAAGTGGTGCCAGGACGTTTGCTCCATCTGGCCGTGAGCCTGGATGGCATGCCGTTGCATTTCATTAACGTGTATGCCCCTAGCTCCGGCACGATGCAGGCCGGCCTGCTTCGGGAGGTGAATGCTCTGTTGGGCACTATTGATAGGGGAGAGTGTGTCTTCCTTGGTGGGGACTTTAATTGCACACTTGAGGTGCGGGACCGTTCTGGTACTCAGTGTGCGCCTGCTGTAGCGAAGAAGCTGAGAGGCTTGATTGACTCCTTTGAGTTGGTTGATGTTTGGAGGGACCTTCACCCTGATTCCACTGCTTTTTCGCGGAGGTCTGAGGGCGGTGGTTCCCGCATTGATCGGTTTTATATTTCCCGAGCGTTTGTTTCCCGTGTCTCAGCGGCCTCAATGCGGCTGGTGCCGTGCTCGGACCATTGTCTGGTGCGTGTGGATTTCAATCCAGCGTGCGCTCGGGCTGGGTCCGCGTACTGGCACTTTAACAACAGGCTGCTGGAGGATCGGTGTTTCCGGGAGTCATTCACTCGGTTTTAGGTGAAGTGGAGAGAGAGGCAGAGGTGCTTCTCTTCCCTTAGGCAGTGGTGGGATGTGGGTAAAGCTCACATCCGTCTCTTTTGTAAGGAATATACATGGGGGTCGACTGGGAGGCGGGACTCAGCGGTCGAGAAGCTGGAGAGGGAGATACAGGACGCTGAGTCTCGCCTGGGTCAGTTTGGTGAAGACTCCAGCGAATGGGGAGAGTTTCAGAGGAAGAAGGAGGTTTTGAGGAGTCTGCTGCTTGAGCGATCTCGAGGCGCTTATGTGAGGTCTCGGGTCCAGATGCTGCACGAGCTGGACCGAGCGTCGCCTTTCTTTTTCTCTTTGGAGAAGGGGCAGGGAGCTCGAAAACAGCTCGTGGAGTTGCTTGCAGATGACGGCTCCTCTGTCACTGATCCAGAGAGGATCAATGCCTTGGTTAGGTCCTTTTATGGGTCCCTGTTCTCTGCGGAAGGATTCAGTGTGGAGGCTCAGCAAGATCTGTGGGAGGGTCTACCGACCGTAGATAGGGGGGAGGCTGATCTTCTTGATGGCCCCTTATCTTTGGAGGAGTTGACTCGCGCCTTGCATCAGCTCAGGAGGGGTAAGTCCCCCGGGCTGGATGGGTTGACGGTGGAGTTTGTTAGAGCATTCTGGGACATCCTAGGGGGTGACTATATGTTGGTTCTGGGGGAGAGCCTGGCGACTGGAGTGATGCCTCTCTCGTGGCGTAGGACGGTTGTTGTCTTGCTGCCTAAGAAGGGCGAACTCCGTTTGTTGAAGAACTGGCGTCCAGTCTCTCTCCTTTGCACAGAATATAAAATTTTTGCACGGGCAATGGCAAATCGCCTGGGCTCCGTGCTGCATCAAGTGATTCATCCTGATCAATCTTATACAGTCCCTGGCCGGTCCATCCAGGATAACATCCACCTGGTTAGGGACCTGATTCATTTAGTCCAGGGTACTGGTGAGTCAGCTGCTTTTCTGTCTCTTGATCAGGAGAAGGCTTTTGATAGGGTAGAGCATGAATACCTATTTGGGACGTTGCAAGCGTTTGGGTTTGGACCACACTTCGTGGCCCGGGTCCGGCTTTTGTACGCTGCTGCGGAGTGTCTTGTAAAGGTTAATGGCGCGGTGCTATCTCCTTTTCATTTTGGGAGGGGGGTCCGCCAGGGGTGCCCTATGTCGGGCCAGTTGTATTCGGTCTGTGTGGAGCCGTTCCTGTGTCTTCTTCGGAGGAGGTTGACAGGCCTGGCCCTACCTGGCCCGCGGGTTGAGGTGATTCTATCGGTGTATGCCGATGACGTACTTCTTATGTTCACTGATCCTGGTGACCTGCGGAGGATGCGTGACTGCCAGGAGATATTCTCGGCTGCATCTTCTGCTAGGATTAACTGGAGTAAGTGCTCTGGACTTTTGGTGGGTCAGTGGCGGGTAGACTCCCTGCCGGAGGAGATGGCATTGTATGCGTGGAGTACCACGCACCTCCTCTATCTGGGGGTGTACCTGAGTCCCACTGAGGATGTTTGGCCGGCAAACTGGCAAGAGTTGGAGACGAAGGTGGTTGCTCGGCTGGGGCGCTGGTCAGGCCTGCTTGGAGTTCTCTCCTTTCGGGGGAGGGTGCTGGTCATAAACCAGCTGGTGGCCTCTATGTTATGGTACCGGCTGGCTACTCTTGTCCCGCCCTCTATATTTGTAACTGCTATACAGAAGAAGCTGGTGGATTTCTTTTGGGGAAATAGGAAGCATTGGATTTCCGCGGCGGTCCTGAGTCTTCCGTTAGAGGAGGGCGGCCAGTCCTTGGTGTGCGTGCGCACCCAGGTGGCGGCTCTCCGTCTCAGGACTCTGCGGAGATACATGTATGTAGAGAACCCTCCCAGATGGCACGCTCTGGCCACGTATTTTTTTCGTCAGGGTCGTTGCCTAAGGGGGGTCTCGCGGCTCCCGGTGGCGGGTGTCAGTCGACCCGCTCTAAGGGGCTTGCCTGTTTTCTATAGGGATGTGTTAAGAGTGAGGAATTTGGTGGTGTTCAGCCAGAGTGTTGTTCCACGAGGAGAGGGGGATGTTGTGGCTGCGGGTGTGGCTGGTCCTCATCCTGTCATGGTGGTTGTCGAGGAGAGGCGCGAGCCTAGAGTGGTTCAGATAGAGCTTACCCCTGCTCCGTCAGATCTGCTCATCGGGCCTAGGCTTCGGGATATTTCTCGGCCTCCGGCTCCGCATAATCTGAGCTGCCTTTCTGAGATGACCAGCATGCCATTTTGTGATGCAAGGAGACGCGCACTGTACAGGATGCTCCTGCACATTCTGAACCACCGTGCCTTCGTCTCCCGTCCTGACTCACCATGGAGGACGGTGTTACCATCCGAAGGCGGCGGGGGGCCCCAGTGGGGGTCCTTCTATAAGGGAGTTGTACCCCTTTATATTGGGGACCTGGGGTGGAGAGTGCTGCATGGAGCGGTGGTTTGTAATAAACTTTTGAGTCGGTTCACGGGCTCGTCTGCCGCATGTATTTTCTGCGGAGAGGAGGAGACCGTATTCCATGTGTATATGGAGTGTGTGAGGTTACTGCCCCTGTACCAATATCTGAAGGGGCTGTTCCTCAAGTTCTGGCTGCATTTTAGCCCCACAATCCTGGTGTTTGGACACAAGGCGGGGAGTGGGGAGAGCCGAGTGTGGGGGGGGGACTTACCTGTCGGTTTGCTCCTTGGCCTGGCCAAGATGGCCATTCGTGGGTCCAGGCAGCGGGCGGTCGACGGTCTGGCGAGAGTCGGCTGCCTGCCCCTCTTTCGGGCCTACGTCCGTGCACGTGTGTCCCTGGAGAGGGAACACGCGGTGTTCACGGGGACTCTGGAGGCCTTCCGTCAGCGCTGGTCGCCGCGTGGGGTTGAGGCGATTATAAATGAATGTACTGTTGTACTACAATGATCTGTTCATTATAGTGTGATTTTTGATTGTGTTTTGATGTGTTGTATTTTATGATTTGTGTTGAATAAAGTTTTTGAAATGAAAAAAAAAAAAAAAAAAAAAGAGAGAGATAGAGAGGGATTCCAGCCTCTTAACCCCAAGCACAATGGTAGATCACAAAAATAATCTGCTCTTTGATCTTTGGCAGACTCCAAGCTGCTGCGATCCAATCACACAGGGTTTTATTTTATATTCAGGATTCCAAAAGCGGCGAAGGAAATTAAAAAAAAAAAACACCCTCCCATCTCCCCGGCCAGTGATGTGAGGGCGAAGGGTTCTTGACCAATCGCTGATGAGGTCTCAGACAAATCCCGTCCCCGGAGACATGTCCGTTCGGCGGCTTTTCGACGCCATGTACTTTCTGCGTATTGCCCTTTCGGTCTGGTCCATATCCTTTCTGATTCGTGCCCTTTCAGTCATTTGGCTATTATACATCCTGCCCTTTTGGTTATTTGGCTTTTAGGCGTCGTGTCCGTTCGGTTATTTGGCTTTTCAGCGTCGTGTCCATTCGATTATTTGGTTTTTCGGTGTTGTTTCCGTTCAGTATCTTGGCTTCCACTTCTTCGCTTCGGCTTCTCATCCTTCGACATCGTGTCCGGGTACCGGAAAATATATGTGCTTTACTTATTTTAACATTTTTAACAGTTTTTTCCTATTTAGAAATAATTTAAATAAAATTTATACTTATCATTATTATTATTTTTATAAATTGTTTATAAATAATGTCATACATAGATCACAGAAACAGGCCATTCGGCTCACCAAATAAGTGCTG
>OY740784.1:81440684-81453184 GCA_963514005.1 Raja brachyura
TCTAAAAGCTGCTTTAGGATCAAGAAGGGGAATAAAAGAGAAAGCTATTTGGTTGACAAGGCTTTGCTTAGATCAGTGGTTGTACATCAAACTTTCTAACCGCTCAGTTAAACTTTCTGTGGACGTAAAGAATGACCACTTCTCCTCAGCATTTGTTCCTGATCTGGAACACTGCATTGACACATCAGTATATAAGTGATTATTTTAGCATAGCTGCTACTTTTAAGCAGAACAAATTGCCTGTAGGCAAAGTCTTGTAGATTGTACAATGGTCAGCATGTGGCCACAGTGAAAATCTGCCTTTTATTGCAGCACTAGGTTGATCTGGCCCGATTTCTATTTCAAGAAACAAAAATTTGATCAGGGTGTACGAGGAATTTCTCTCAATTGTGAGAGAGCAAAGCAGCAAGAGTATTCAGTAAAGGAAGGAACTGGTTTTATTTTAAAATGAAATTGTTAACAAGAGTTCAGTCTCTAAAAAAGCCCCTGTCCCACTTTCCCGAGTTACTCACGAATTCTCCCGAGTTTTCCCCTTGATTCAAACTCGGAGAATGTCCATAGCGAGTCCGTAGGAGTCCGTAGATATTTCGTAGCGTCTTGTAATGCCAGCCGTAGGTACTTGGGGCATCAGGTAAGTCGGGACGTTTTTTCAGCATGTTGAAAAATGTCCACGAGTAAAAATAATAGCCTCGAGTATCTATGGCTGGCATCTCCCAGTTTGAATCAAGGGGAAAACTCGGGATAATTCGTGAGCAACTCGGGGCAGGGGCTTTAGCTCATAATTAACCAGCTAACTATACATAATGCTTCCCACTACACGGAAATCTTACCATAGAAACATAGAAAATAGGTGAAGGAGGAGGCCATTCAGCCCTTCGAGCCAGCACCACCATTCAATATGATCATAGCTGATCGTCCGCTATCAATAACCCGTGCCTGCCTTCTCTCCAATAGAAACATAGAAAATAGAAAACATAGAAAATTACCCTCCTAATGTTGCTTCTTGTTATTCACATTTTGAAGATGTGTATACTTTTGATATGATGTCAGCTGTTTTAATTGATTCCTATTGTGCCTCTCACATTTATTTTCGGATGCCCCAAAGCATTTAATACCTTGTGCTCATAACCACAGTTATAATATAGAAGATTAGCCTGTCAATTTGCACCCAGCAAACTTCCATACATACCAGTGTGATAATGAACAAATCTTCTTTAACTTCTCCTTAAGCCCTTCCCCATCGAAAAACCACAAATCGGCAGTGTGATGGGGTACCCTCTACTTTCTTCGTTGAGTAACATTCAAGAGGTTTTTACACCATCCTGGACAAAGCAGCCTATCTATTTGTCATTTATTTATCATTGTGAATATCGGACTAAATCTTGCTCTCTCCAGCCAGTTGTCTGTTCTTGCACACACCTACCCCCAATATTTTCCCCACGACCTTTATCAGCTGTGCCACTGTGCCACCCAAGACAAGACAGTGATGAGTTCAGTGGTGGCATGAAAGATTTATGTACACATTCAAGGCACCTTTTCCACTCTTTCCATCAGTGTCTGCTAAGGGATACTGCCTTTCAGTATCAGAATTCAGAGGGATTAGCGAAAATCTGTATGGTTGATTAAAAAAAGCCCCAAAAGGCTTTTGATAGACACAAATCGCTGGAGTACTCGGTACTTGCTCTGTACTTCAGTCTGAAGAAGGGTCTCGACCCGAAACATCACCCATTCCTTCTCTCCAGCGATGCTGCCTGTCCTGCTGAGTTACTCCAGCATTTTGTGTCTATCTTCGATTTAAACCAGCATCTGCAGTTTTTTCCCACACAAAAGGCTTGTGATACCCTTTGACTTTCCCTCAAAACTGCCCAAAAGAGGCAGGAATTCATCGGCAGGAGTAAATAATTGGTATACTGTATATAGCAATGTTACAAAATTTTGAGATTTTAAAATTCAAGTCTGCAATTTATCCCATCAGATAAAGCATAAAAATAACTTTAATTTGACACCTAATTCACTTTCATATCGTCAGAATTAAAAAAGTTATGGCCATTTTCATACATGAAAATTAGCATCTTGTTCCCTATTGCTTTTGCATTGACTTAACACAAAAGCTGTGATCGAGGAGAGTCAAAAGCCCATAACTTTCTTTAAAATTAAGGGAACTGAATGAAATTTTCAGTTATTATAGATTGAAGCATTCTGAAACAAATATAAAACATTTTGCTTGGATGACCTGAAATTAAAGCATATAATTAGATAATTATCTAATTGTAGTCAATTACAAAATTGACCGTTGTGAACGAAATAGTAATAAACACCGATTGCCTTGAAAAATCAAAAATGTGATATTCTCAAGATCAGAACTTTAATATTCTTGTATTATATGCTGTAAGTCCATAACAGATAGGTAAATAAATTACAATTTCTAGCAATAGACTTTATGGAGAAGATCAGTTGCTAGCTGGTACATTGGCATATCATAATCAGTAGCATCATCATACTCCTCAGATTGTAATCAATAAGCAACTTTGTACACCTTGTTTTTCTCTCGAAACCACGCATGACATGCCTTTCTGCCCACTACTTTCCCATTAAGAATGTCCTGTAGATTCCATTTCTTAAGAAAAGGATATATATTTTTAAATAGCCTAAGTATCCAAATAACAAACTAATCCCATTCATAGACATAGACATAGACATTCACACAAGAATTCACAATATAACATGATTTTTAAATCTCACTGTCATGAATTCATATGCCAGATGGAAGGAATTTGATGTTTAATTCCCATAAATTAATCTAGGAACATCCACACAATATAATCAACATTTTAACTTTTTTGCACAATACATGGGACTAAAACTGAAATTTAGTATAAAAATATTGACGATGGGTAGATAATAACACAAAATATAGATGATTTAGATGCTCTTATGACATGATTGTCCAAAAAAAAGAGCATTTAAATCATCTTGCAAGTGGATTTTTCTGGAACGCGATCGATTGGAATGTTGCATTTGCGGTGAATTTGAACCCCATATTGGCAGGAAAAACACTGCCGGTTCGTATAGGGCCCAAATCACATTTTTGCAACGTAAAATTTGATTAAAACCATCCCATGTTGGGGTGAAACAAGTTAATATGTAAAATAAACGACTTACCCGTTGTTTTGTCCCGTTCATGCGATCCGTCACGTTGTAGGCGTTGAGGGCGTTAGAAGTCGCTTTTTATTTTAATCAAATTATTAAATGATCTCGCGATTAAAAGTTGGGAATGATTAAAAGTCGGATCGATTATTCTTCAGCTGCTAGTAGCCCGAGGAAATCCGCCTCCGACAGGCAGGAAAAAACGTCATTTTAATCCCGCCCCCCCCCTCAAAGGCGCCAAAGTCTCACACGTGGCCAGTGGCAGAACTGCAGCGCCGCTGAAGGTAAGTTTTGTAACATTGCTACTGTATATGACAACATTTGTCACTAATGTTACTGCTGAAAGGCAAAAAAAAATTCAGAGTGGAACACAGGAAACCCAACAAAATTACAACACAGTGATGGTACAACAATGAATGGGAAAACAGGTTTGTTGTCTGTTAAGAATCTACAATTGATGTTTACATAGATTCGGTACTTTACTGATGCTGGTTCATGTTATGCCATGAAGACAGAAAAAATATGATGGCAGAGCAAGAAAGTTTGCATGTTATCCATTATTCCTTGCAGTCACATAAAAAATAAATTAGAAGTTGAATTTTACATTTCAGAAATCTTCCAATTCTGGATGGAAACAATAAACCCTGTTTCATTAACATAAATTATTTACAATGGAGCAAAAGATTACAACCCATTTCAAAACAATTTTCATGGATTAGGGCATAAGTCATACACACAACACAATATTTTCTGCAAAGGTTTGTCATATTGTCAATAGCAATGCCTTTCACGTAATCTGCAAGCAACTATATGAATATCTGGTGATTTAAATGGATATGCATATCTAAATTATTCATTTTGATAATAAGAGACCACTGTAAAATCCAATATTCAGTAAGTACAGTTAAGCTGATAGGTTATGAAAAGAAATGGAGAAGGCCATTCAGCCTGTCAATATGCTTCAACTATTCATCCCTCACCTTCTTTTATTTTGCTTGACTCGTTATCCATTAAACTCAACTGCAATCTATGAATCTCAGTCTTGCAAATTCAGCAGGCGTAGACATTTGGGGGAAGGAGTCTCAGATTTTTATCATATTTTGTAAACAAAAATGCTTCCGGCTTTCTTCCCCGAAACATCTTAATTTATGACCCAAAAGGACACAAAGTGCTGGAGTAACTCAGCGGATCAGGCAGCATCCTTGGAGAACGATGATCGGTGATGTTTTGTTCTCCTGAGATGCGGCCTGGCCTGCTGAGTTACTCCAGCATTTTGTGTCCATTTGTGTATCAACCAGCATCTGCAGTTCTTTGTTTCTACTTCTTAGGGATACTGAGTTGGATGATCAGCCATGATCATATTGATTGGCGGTGCAGGCTCGAAGGGGCGAATGGCCTACTCCTGCACCTATTTTTCTATGTTTCTATGTTTCTATGTTTCTATGTTAGTTTATGACCCCTTGGTTTTGATTCCAGAAACAGAGGAAATGATTTATCTTTATTTGTTCCATAGAACCCTTTCAAACACTTGATCTCAAAACTGCTCAATTTTAAAAGGGCACTGGCAAACTTTATGTATCTTGACCCTCCAAATGTTGTTCTTTTTCAAGGAGAATATGGATTGCACTCTCTGCAGTTAATGTATTTTCCCACAGAAGCATTAACGAGGCTGCTGCAAATGAAAATGTCAAAAGTGAGAATGATAGTTTTTGTTACATAAATCCATGTCAAAATATAGAACCAGATTGGATTAATTGGTTTGGGATTAGGAGTGAATACTGGGACAAACATAAGGAGTTGAATGGCCTTCTTCTGCGGCTGAATTCTAAATTGGGTCGAACTTAAATTGGGTCCAACAGTCCTTACAATGAAAGCATCATTTATTTTCTTTTAAGTACTCAAAACCAAACACCAACACAGTGGTGCAGTGTTGGAACTGTTGCTTCACAGCGCCAGAGCCCCGGGTTCAATCTTGGCTATGGGAGTTGGCTGTTCAGAACTGGTATGTTCTCTCTGTGACTGCATGGGTTTTCCCCGGGTACTCCAGTTTCCACCCAGATTCCAAAGAATTGTAGTTTTGTAGGTTAATTGGCTTCTGTAAATTGCCCCTTGTGATAGGGTGCATGGGATGACATAGAACTAATGCACGGGTGATCGATGATCGGTGTGGACTAGGTGGGCAGGATGGCCTATTTCCATGGTGTAGCTCTAAACTAAACTAAACCAAACACCTACAATCCATTGAAAGTGTTGATAAGTTTTGTGCTTGCCTATTGCCATGAACTTATTTAACTGTGCCTTTTCATTTCCAACATTTAATTGATTAGAAAACAATATTTTCTTGGGTTGTATTGGTTGAAGCCCCACAGTGGCTTGCACAAGATCTAGATTTGTCCAATGTCAATTATCAGTTCTTAAATGAGCAACCAAAGTCAGAAATGAAAAGCAAAAGGCTGGAGAAACACAACGGGTCAGGCGACAACTGTGGCGGGTTAGATTTAGAGCTTGTTTAGCCATAGAAGCTAGGAGGTTGTGGTTGTAGTATATTAATGTGGCTGGATGACCATGGCCTATGGTGTTCCTGAGGGATGTGTTGAACCCCTATCCTTTGTGATATATATAAATAACTTTGAAGGAAATGCGGACGGTTTGGTAAGTAAGTTAGCAGATGACTCCAACACTGTGACGTTGTCTTGGGCTCGATGTAGAAAAATTGTTCCCGATGTTGGGGCAGTCTAGAACCAGGGTCACTGTTTAAGAATAATGGGTAGGCCATTTAGGACTGAGATGAGGAAAAAGGTTTTCAGCCAGAGAGTTGTGAATCTATTTCTGTTGCCACTTTCAGCAAGCTGTGGAGTTAACTCCCATGATCCCACAGAGGGGACAAGTCCCCCCCCCCATGTTTTGAGAGGTGGGAGACATTCTCCCCAGGTTTTTGTCATCCGGATGTCAAAATCTCCCCTTTCCGCGAGACAATGGAGGTGGGACTGCTGATCGAGGGCGCCGATTAGACAAGAGAGATGTCGGTCAGCGGGCAATGGGGGCGGGGCATGATGATTCAGCGCGATGATTGGAGGAGGGAGACGTGACACAGACCTGCACCTCACCGCAGCCAGGATCGATCCCGGTCGGGCCTCCGGTGCTGTCCCATCCCCACCCGAGTGCCCCCGCCCCCACGGGTGGCCAGAGACGTCGGCAGTCAGACGCGAGCTGTACCCCCAGGCCCACAGCCAGCACAAAGAAGCAGCGCTAAACCCAGCTCAACTCTGCCAGTCCCGCCAGGTTAACCTGTCTGGGCTTGCGGGAAATATGGCCAGCGCGGAGAAGCAGCACTGGTATCCCGTCAGTCTAGGCAGGGTTTGTAGGTTAATCCGGCGAGACAGGCAGAGTTGAGCTGCATTTAGCGCTGGATTGAGCCACCAAAGCCTCGCGCAAGTGTGTGTGAGTGTGTGCATGCGCGCATGGCAACCAAAAAATTCTGTCCCCCCCTGTCCCCCGGTCCCCACCATGTTTTGATAGCGAGTTCCGTGCCTGCCACTGTACGTCAATTTTTTAAGGGTTGTGGAATTCTCTGCCATAGAAAGCAGTAGAGGCCAATTCACTGGATGTATTCAAGAGAGAGTTAGATATAGCTCTTAGGGCTAAGGGAATCAAGGGATATGGGGAGAAACCAGGAACAGGGTACTGATTCTGGATGCTCAGGGTCAAAGGGCCCCAATGGCCTATTCCTGCATCTACTTTATATGTTGCTATGTTTCTTTGTTGTGGACAGTGACGAAGACTTTCAAAGACTACAGCAAGATATAGATCAGTTACAGATCTGGACAGAAAAATAGCAGATGGAATTTAATCCAAACAAGCGCGAGGTGCTGCACTTTGGGAAGTTGAATGTAAGAGGAAAATAAATAGTTAATGGCATGACCCTTAACAACATTGATGTACAGAGGGATCATGGGGGCTATCACCACAGCTCGCTGAAAATGGCAACAGAAATAGAGAGTGGTAAAAAATACACATGGTTTGTTTGCATTCATTGGTTGGGCATTGATTATAAGAGTCAGGAGGAATGTTGCAGCTTTATAAACTTTGATCGGGTCACATTTGGAGAGTTATTTGCAGTTCTGGTTGCCCCATTGTCGGGAGGAGGTGGAAGCTTCAGAGAGAATGTAGAAGAGGTTAAGGGTGCACAAAAGGCTGGAGAAACTCAGCGGGCGCAGCAGCATCTAAGGAGCGAAGGAGATAGGCAACGTTTCGGGTCGAGACCCTTCTTCAGACGAGGTTTACTTGCCTGCTGCCTGGATTACAGCGTTTTAGCTGTAACGAGATTTGTGTAATTTGGATTGTTTTCTCAGGAGCATCGGAGGCTGAGGGAAAACCTAGCAGAAGTAATGAGAGGCATGGATAGGGTAGGCAGTTAGAATCATTTTTCCAGAGAGGAAATCTCAAATACTAGAGAATATAACTAGGGTCAATGGAGAAAAGTTTAAAGGAGATGTGCAGTGCATGTTTTTTTTTATACAGAGAGTACTAGGTGCCTTGCAAGCATTGCCAGATGTGGTTTAGGAAGCAAATACAGTAGAGGCATTTAGGATGCTTTTTGGCAACTGCATTAATATATCTGGAATGGATCAAATGCAGGCGGCAGGGGTTATTTCATTTAGCATCATATTCAGCACAGGTATTGTGGGCTGATGGGCTTGTTCCTCTGCTATACTATTCTATGTACTATCTTAACAATTTTAATTATCCCAAGCAGTCCAGTAGGAATAATTGCTAAATCACCCAGATAATGGTTGAAAGGTCTTCTACTTTAACACATTTATCAACAAATGTACTTGCCAAGATATCTCCTAGCTTGTGATGTCTACCACTAAGAAATACAAGGGCAACAGGTGTGTGGGAACATTGTATTATGAGGTACATAATCGTCATGGCTATCCCTCGAGGGCGAGGATGATGGTCTATGTTCTGTTGTTTTATGGACTCTCAGGTGGCTTATGAGTCCAACCCTGTCTTTGAAAGCTCTTCGACATTCAGGACAGGTAATTCCAGATGGCAGATCTGGCTTTGGTTGTTGCTGTCTCTCTTTCTGTTTTCTTCTCTTTTCTTCTAATTCGACTTCACAGCCATTGAGTTCAAGATAACTTTGTCAGCCTGGTCTGCCTTTGAGGTCTTAGAGGTTGGATCGTTCTTAATCTGGACCCTCATCTTCGACCTTCCCACCATGGGTGGCCATATCTGAAGCTGGTGCTTCCGACGGCATCGCTCTTGGAATCATGGGGTCACGCAAGCCTCTTCACCACGACAAGGTAAACTATCCGAAGGGGGGTAAACTATCCGAAGGGGGGTACACACAATGCTCACTCTTAACTACATCACCATTCCCTCATTAGCACTGGATTCAAATCCTGAAATCAGCCCAAAAAACAGCACTGAGGGAGCACACAAGGATTGCAGTGGAAATTGAGAAGGCAGCTTTCCGCCATTTTTTCAGGGGTGGTTAGGGATGGGCAATAAATGCTGCCCTTGCCAATGATATTTACATCACATCAGTGAATAAAATAAAAGATTAAGTAATGGAACTGTTATTGAAAAGAAAAATTATTTGATGTATTTTAAACTCAAAAATATAGATTTCCTAATGTACTCATTCAACTTTAAGCATTAATTCAGGATGTTTTCTTCAGAGGTAATAAACCTGCTGAAGGACTTGCCTGTTACTCAATATGTGTCAGTTGAATGCTTATTTGATATAATGTTAATGATTTCTTCCCTAAATCCATACCTAATATGTCTGCCTAATTCTTATATTCCAGGCGAGAGAGTCTGCTGCAAAGTGCTGTGTCGTGTTTCTGGGTTTGCAAAGACCCCAGCAACGAACTCGAAGTACTGCCAGATCTGGCGCTCAATACAATTCGCCAATACATAAAAGTAAAATATTTAGCTTCACACAAAATAAACACTTAAATATTTATTTCAATTGATTTGTTGCACTGATTCATGATCCCTTGTAGAGTGGTCAGCAGCTTGTTAATCATCATTTCTCTGATTTCTCCCAATGGTCAGTACTATCATTACAAACTCTGCAGAGAGGAGCCATCGTGTATGGATTAACTGTTTAAGGAATACTCTTCCAGTTCTACAGAAATAGAATGCAACTGTACCAGAAATCATTATTTTATCTTTGATGCAACTGCCATCCAGTGACTGCTGAGAAAATGCTTGACATGCTTTTGGTTGTTTATGTTGAAATCCTGAGCTGCTCTCAATTGTGTGCTATAGTTCTGCTCTGATATGCAAGCATCATGCAAACTTTAGATGTGAAATTTCTGTACTACTACCTTGATCTGCACAAATTTGTCTTGATGCAGATCAAAGAATCCAGAGGAGATTTCAGTGATTCAGGTTAAAATCACCAGGACACATGTGCAGAGCATTCAACCTGGTTCCTTAAAGAGGTCAACTGAGATTCTACACTCAGTAGCAGTGGAATTTGGGCCATTGGCAGTTTTATCTACGCTGTTAACAACCTAGCTGTAAGTACAGGTGAATCCATTTGGTATGCATAACAAGTAGATTCTTCCTATTTCTTTCTGCATTTTACATTTCCCTTTGTTTTATCTTTCTAATTGTCCTGATTCATCTCTCAACAGTCTATCACCATGTCAATCCTGGCCTCACCTCATCAGAGATATTCCTTAGATCTTTTCTATCACAGCACCATTCTTGTGTGTGACAACTGTCTCTTTCACAATTCTAACAAAGGAATCTGTGACTTGAAACATTATTGACTTCTCTTTCCACAAATGCTGCCTGACCATATGAGTGTTTCTGGCATTTCTGTTTCTGTTAAATGGACTAATCTTGAGTGCTTGAGTGAGGGATGTGAGGTTGGTCCCATCTGCGCATCTGATAATTATTGTCATATTTTTAATATGTAGATCTTTTTTAAGGTGGAGATTGAGTGATTCTTGATTAGTACAAAGGTCAGGTGTTATTGGGAGACGTGAATGGGGTTGCGAGGGAAAAAACAGATCAACCATGATTGAATTGTGTAAAAGATTTGATGGGCCAATTGGCCTAATTATTGAGCTTCATAAATAGTTGGACGTCACTAGGATGAAGTCCACCCCATAGTGGACTTTATCCTAGGTAGACACAAAATGCTGGAGTAACTCAGCAGGACCTGCAGCATCTTTGGAGAGAAGAAGTGGATGAAGTTTCCGGTCGAGACAATTCTTCAGACTGATGCCAGGGGAGTGGGTGGGACAGAGATAGAATGTAGTTGGAGATAGTAACACTGGTGGGAGAACTGTGAAGTGGGAGGGAATAGAGAGGGAAGGCAAGGGTTATTTGAAGTTAGAGAAGTCGATGGTCATACCGCTGGAGTGTAAATTACCCAAGCAAAATCTGAGGTGCTGTTCCTCCAATTTGCGCTGGGCCTCACTCTGACAATGGAGGAGGCCCAGGACCGAAAGGTCAAATTGGGAATGGGAGGAGGAGTTGAAGTGCAGACCAACCGGGAGATCAGGTAAGTTAAGACGGACTGAGCGGAGGTGTTCAGCGAAATGATCGCCGAGCCTGTGCTTGGTCTCGCCGATGTAGAGAAGTTAACACCTGGAACAGCAGATACAGTAGATGAGGTTGGAGGGGGTGCAAGTGAACCTCTGCTTCACCTGGAAAGACTGTTTGGGTCCTTGGATGGAATCAAGGGTGGAGGTAAAGGAACAGGTGTTGCAGGGGAAAGGCCGTGGGGAGGCAGTGGTTTGGGTGGGAAGGGACGGGTTGACCACGGAGTTTCGGAGGGAACGGTCTCTGCGGAAAGCAGAAAGGGGTAGAGATGGGAAGATGTGGCTAGTAGTGTAATCCCGTTGGAGGTAGCGAAAATGTTGGAGCTGTAAAACAGGACTTTATCTTGTTATATAGCTTTGTTGTCAGTCTTTGGTCAACAGAGGAAACTTTGCTATGGGGATACTATGAAAGAAGAACCTTTCCCTGCTGGAAGTGGGTATCAGTGCCTGCAATGTCAGCAGATGTTCATCCTTGAATCACCCTTTGATCAGAACTACAAATTGTCCAACATAATAGCTGCAGTGTTTTTGCCTCTCTATTTCCAAAATCAAAGTTAATAGTACCAAACTGTGAAATAATACAAATCAGAATCACTGTTATATCACCTGTTAAGAAAATAGAGCCACTTTATCCCTTTTTCCACGGGCATTAAGATGGCCAGTCTGATGATGGTGATCATTTGCCTCTATTTCTTTGAGTGCTAAGCATGGTTCCACCCCTTGAATGTTTTCACAACTGACCTCAAACATGTTGTGTTTCCTTAATAAAATAGAAAACTGACAGAAGTATATAAAATTATGAGAGACATAGATTGGGTTGACAGCCAGAACCTTTGCCAGAGGGTGCTAATGTCAAAGGCTTTAAGCTTTCTAGGAGATGCGTGGGGTTTCAATAGGCACATGCCTATGCAGGGAATAGAGGGCTAAGGATCATGTGTAGGTCGATGAGATTATTTTATCTTGGTATCACATTAGGCACAGACATTGGGCTGAAGGGCCCATTCCTCTGCTGTACTGTTTTATGTTCCATGTCATGCTCTAAATGTCAGCCTTGATGTCAGAACCATTTACCATCTAGCTCTCGGGTCTTACGTTCACATCTAGATAAAGCTTGAGATACATCCTGAAGCTGTGGAACCAGGCAGGAATCACTTCAATGCCAGCATATTATTGAATACTGAAGAGAGAAGTAAGCGAAGCCAAGAAAATGGCCACTATCTTTGTTCTGTATAGAAAGACAGGTAGCAGTGACTTACAGTTTTAAGAATAAAGTGAGTTCCTAAAGATGTTGCCTACTCACACAGTTTAAGGTAATTCACAACTTAAATTAACTGAATTGCATTGGTGAGCTGTGGATACTGATGCATTCACCGCAATGTAGGCAACCATTCAAGGCATTAGGAATTTTGCTCATTTCCAAGGCCAGGAAGGATTTCAGCATTTTCCTGAATGGAGAGAGAAGGTGGAGGCAGTGATGGAAGCACCCACCACAAAGAGGTTGGAGGTGTCTGGCAGACACACAACGTCCAACAAAAAACTTGGCAACAACTATTGACCCCCTAATGATTGCTGGTTGAGGTGCTGAACAACCTGCCCTGTTGGTGATCAAACATAATTCGTATCTTGGAGACAACAAGAGACAGCAGATGCTGGAATCTTAAGCAAACAAACAAAGTGCTAGTGGGACACATCTGTGGAGGGAATGGATAGACAATGTTCAAGAAGGAACTGCAGATGCAGGAAAATCGAAGGTAGACAAAAGTGCTGGAGAAACTGAGCGGG